>JAJONR010004282.1:0-40628 GCA_029582245.1 Solanum etuberosum
TATTTACAATGAAATTCAAAATCAAGTTAATCATGTGAGCTTATATATTAAGTAATTTCAAATTATTTTAACGGAAAAGGGCCTAAAATGCCCTTAAACTATGGAATTTGTTACAATATTGCCCTCTGTCCACCTTATGAGTATGATCCGTTAGACATAAGGGTATTTTGAGCCAAAAGGTTGACGTCAGGGGTATTTGAAGGTGGATGAAAGATAGTTTTGTACCAATTCAAATAGTTGAAGGGCATTTTAGGCCCTTTCAGTTACTTTATTGTGTCAAAAATACACTTTTTCTAATAAACATAAAAAAAATTATTATTCTAATAATATTATTATTCTTAAAGAACCCCTTTCTTGTATCTTTTCTTTTGAAATTCTTTTAACTTAAAAAAGTCGGAAGTAATACTTTTCTTAATCTCATTTTATAATTTAAATAGAATAACTTCATGTACTTTTTAAATAATATTATAGTAACTTCATCTTTAATTTTTATTTAGATAATGATAAAATCTTTATTTTTCTAATAAAACAAAAAATATTTTTATTTCTTAATCCTTTTGAAATTGATTAAGCAAATATTTTACTTGTAGCTATAGTAATTGTGGAAATATCATTCTCTTCTATGAAGTAGATAAAAAGTGAAGTATGAAATAAGATTGATGATTAATATACAAATGATTGTTTAATTTGTTACATAGTGCACGATATATTTACAAATATAAGTAATGATGCTCTCATTGATCGTTTTCAAAATATGTAAACTCGTCGAGAATAATTACAAATGAAAAATGTATAATTATAATATTAGTAAAATTATTCTTAAAAAATTATGCTATGTCGACTTTGCGCAGAATCGAAGCCTAAGGTTGATTTAGTGATCTAATCAATGTGTCTACTTGGCACCCAAGAACACTAAATCCTGGATTTGTCTCTGCTCATAGTGTTACCAAATAGTAAAGATGCGATACTACAACTTGTTATTTGAGTTACTCTCAATCTTCTTATTTCTATAGATTAAAACACTATTAAGTATCATTCATTTATTCAAGAATATGAGGATCAACAATGTAAACTAAATAATTTAACACATAATTTGTGTAAAATTTGTTAGGCAAGCCTCAAATGTTGGCCGTATTTAGGGCGTAGAGTTAGTCTTACAGAACTAAGCCCACACTTGAGTCTCAGAACATTTTTTTAGAGCCCCGCCCCAGAACAAGCCCCGAGGCGAGTTCCAATAGAGTCTTTTAAAATATTGATAAATAGTAATAATGCGTTGACTGTTTGATAGGTAAAGCCTAATAATACGAAGCTTTGAATGCTATTTAAAGTCATAAGAATATTATTAAAATCCACAGATCTTGATTTTCCTCTTTACATACAAGCTACTGTTTTTTTTTTGTTACAATTTATTTATTATGTTGGCTTTGTTATAGAGTCAAAGGATATAACAATCCCTGCGTTTGGAGTTGCCTTTGTTAGGAAAAACGTTACCTTGAATATTAGACTTTCCGATGTGAATTCAAATTTAGTCGGACTCCCATGTGAATACGAGACACTGAGTAGGAAATAAAAAAAGAAGCATATAACAACGGCGCAAGTTAATTACTCCCTCTCGGTTCACTTTTATTAGTTTGATATTTTTAAAAATAGATTTTTATTTTTAAAATATTAAAAAGAATAACTATTTTTCATTTTACCCTTACCATTAATTACTTATTTTCAAATTATTTTTTAAGATTTAAAATATATAGATTAATAGAATATCATGATAAAATATTTCTATTAATCATTATTTCTTAAACAGTGTGTAAAATTTAAAAAGGACAAGTAAAAATAACTGGAGTAACAAATAATACACACGTCTCAGTTTGTGACTAATAAATTATATAAGTTCATTATTGACCAAAGTGATCAAATCTTACTTCGTTGAACGTAACTAATCAAAAATTAACTTTGTAAATAAGGGATTAGGACGGGGAAAGTCATGACCTATTAATAGTTTGACTTATCATATCATGTTTGTTTAACATCTTTGAATTGTCCCACCTCAGTTAAATCCTACCACGCCCTATCCTATTTACAATAATGCAAGATCAAGCTACAATTATGCAGAATATCATGGATTAAGGAAAGAAAAAATAAAATAAAAATAGAGTTATTATTGCAAATCAGATGGGACGATTTTTGAGGAGGAGGAGGAGGTGATGTATAAGTCATATGCTCCTAGTTTACCACAAATATAGTCAATTCAGGATCCTCTGAGTGATTCGTAAGTTGGTCTTTTGAGTTGACAAAACTTGTGGTGATGTATCCAGACTCAATCTTCTCTCGAATGAAGTGACAATCTATCTCAATGTGCTTCGTTCTTTCATGGAACACTGCATTCGAAGTGATATGTAGTGCAGCTTGATTATCACAAATCAATGTCATCGTTCAAATCCTCCTATCTTCAATTCTTGGAGAAGTTGTCTCAGCCATATAAGCTCACATGTAGCTAGTGCCATAGCGCGATATTCTACCTATGCGCTTGATCTAGCTACGACAGTTGCTTTCTTACTTTTACAAGATATTAGATTGCCTCCCATTAGAACACAATAACCTGAAGTGGACCGCCTATAAGAAGGAGATCCTACCCAATTTGCATCAGAATATCCGACAATGTTGGTGTGTCCCTTATCTTCATACAATAAACCTTGTCCTGGAGAGCTTTTGATATATCTCAGGATGCGAATCATTGTATTTCAGTGACTATCACAAGGTGATTGCAAAAACTGGCTAACTACACTAACAACAAATGAGATGTATGATCATGTGATCCTAAGATAGTTGAGTTTGCCAACAAGTCTCGTATTAGGATCCATTTGACTATCCACATGTTTGCAATCCAACATACCAATATCTTCCAAAATGTTTAAGGCATATTTCCTTTGAGTAATAGCAATACCATGGCCACATTGTGCCACTTCAATGCCTAAAAATTATTTCAACTTGCCCAAATCCTTAGTTTGAAAGTGACTTGAGAGGTGTTGTTTGAGTTTAGCAATACATTCATGATCATCTCCAGTAATAAGAATATCATTAACATAAACAATTAAAAAGATGTGTTTGCCATGAGATGAATGCCTATAGAATATAGAGTGATCGGCTTCTGTTTGGATCATTCCAAACTGTTGGACAATTGCTCGAAAATGACCAAATCATGCTATAGGAGACTGCTTGAGACCATAGAGGGATCGATGAAGTTTACAAACTAGTCTAGACTCCCCCTGAGCAACAAACTTTGGTGGTTTCTCCCTATATACCTCTTCAACAAGTTCTCCATGTAGGAATGCATTTTTGATGTCCAGTTGAAAAAGGGGACAATGATTTACTGCTGCCATAGAGATGAGAAGACTGACAAAAGCCATCTTGACAACTGGTGAGAAAGTATCTCTAAAATCGATGCCATAAATCTGAGTGTATCCCTTAGCAACCAGTCTTGCTTTGAGACGGTCAATAGCTTCATCCGAACCTACCTTAATTGTAAATATCCAATTACAACCAATTGTGGTTTTTCCTTCAGGTAAAGGAACAAGCTCTCAAGTACCATTATCATGCAAAGAAGTCATCTCCTCAATCATAACTTAACACCAACCTGGATGAACCAGTGTTTCTGCCATAGTCTTAGGAACTTTGACTGATGATAAGCTAGTAAGGAAGGCATGATGTGAAGGTGACAAATGATGATAACTTAAATAAGAATAAACGAGAGTTTCATTGGCAGTAGTTCTAGTACCTTTGCGAAGAACAATGGAAAGATCATCAGATAAGTGCTCGACCGAAGCAGAAAATATTGTTGGAACATGTAATGAGTCACCAAGATTGCTTTGTGCACCTGTATCGGAGTTAGAAATACCAACTGGATTAGAAAGTTTAATGGGAGGTTGAGTTCATCGGGAATAGACCTTAAGAGTTGGAGGTGGAGCTGGGGTAGGAATAGTTGGAATGGGAAAGACTGCTACGGCCTTTTAATTTTCCATATTAGGAGAAAAATATGGAGAAGTCTAAAAAAATTAACATCTGCAGAGATCAAGTACTTATTGGTAGAGGGATCAAAGCATTTGTAACCTTTTTGTAGACGAGAATATCCAAGAAACATTCATTTAAAAGCCTTGTGCTGAAGTTTATCTTTTTACGGGGGTAAAGTTATGAACAAAACAAGTGCAACCAAAGACACGTGGAGGAAGGGGAAACAAATTTTGGTCCAGATAGAGGACTGAGTGAGGACTCTGGTACTGCAAAACAGATGAAGGCATGCGATTGATTAAATAACAAGCAGTAATAACAACATCACCCCAAAAATGTAAAAGGATATGATTGTGAATGAGCAATATTTGAGCTGTTTCAATTAGATATTTGTTCTTTCGCTTAGCAACTCCATTTTGTTGAGGAATATGTGCACAAAAAGACAAGTGCAATATGCCCTGGGATAACATAAAAGAAGAGATAAGTAGATAAGTATTCTAGGGCATTATCACTAATTAACTTCTTAATATAAATACCAAATTGATTGCGAATTTCAGCATGAAATTTCTGAAAGATAGAGAATAGCTCAGATCTATTTTTCATTAAAAATAACTACGTGCACCGAGAATAGTCATCAATAAAAGTAACAAAATAGTGAAAGCCTAAGGAAGAACTGACACGACTTGGACCCCATGTATTCTAATGAACGATTTCAAACATAGATGTGGCCCTATTATTGACGTGTTTTGGGAAAGAGGCACGAGTGTGCTTACCAAGCTGACATGACTCACATTCTAACAAAGATAAACTAGATAAACTAGGACCATCTTTTGCAATTTCAAGAGACTTGGATGACCCAATTGACTATGGAGTAATTCAGAGAAACAACAGAAGTGAAAGAAACATGTGGTGTTGGGATAGAGAGTAGGTACAATCCCTATGACTCATGTCCTTTTAAAATCACTTGCCCCGTACTCTGATCCTGCACAAGAACAAAATCATCAAAGAAGGTTACAACGCATTTCAGGTTTTTTCTTAATTTACTAATGGAAATAAGATTAAATGGTCATTTAGGTGCAAAAAGGACTGATTTTAAAGGTATGAAAGGTGGAGGGTGAGCTATACCTTTCACTTTTACAATTATCTTTGATCCATTCGCCAAAGTAATAGTAGAGAAAGTGTTTTATTACCATAAATATGGTCAGAAGCACCAGAATCAAGAATCCATTGTTCTTGAGAAGAAAACTGTGCGACATAAGCAAATGAGTTACCAGGTTGTATTGTGCAAGCAGTTGATCATTGTTGCCTTGATGTTTGATAGTGAAGTTAGTCACTATAGTCTGCTCCAGTTAAAGTTATAGATCGATATGATCCATCCATTATAAGTTTTTTTTATCACAAAAAGAAGTATTGGAGAAAGAGATGGATGAGACTTGACAGATTTTTTTTTGATATGGTTGATTTAGCAACCAGTTGATCAATCCCTCTGGGTTTTTTTCAGTTTCTGTTACTGAAATAGAAGAACATTTAGAGAGAGGGCTAAAAAACCAATGACTCTGATACCATGAGATAGAAGAGATAGAAGAGATAGAAGAAGAAGAGATATTGGGAATTGAATTGATAAATAGGAATGGAGGTCATATAGAGGTGCCGCATCAGATTGTCTATATTTAGCTTTATATATATATATTGAACCATGTGTAGTAGTAGTGTAAGGACGCAGGAAGCAAAAAAACTTGCGTGAAGGACATTTTCTTCTCTGCTCTCTCCTCTCCAAAGGCCAAGGGAGAGACTGCATCCCTTTCCTTCAGTAGTTATTTTGGTGGTGGTCGTCGTAATAGTAGTAGCAGCAACAACTTTTCTCTATTATTAAATGTTTTTCTTTTCACTTACTCTTGTCTTATGTTTCTTACATTTTTAGAAAAAGAGAGGGGTATATATACATATATATACATATATATACTTAGGCATCAAGAATATTACATGAATATCTATTTTCCATGTATATTCTTGAGCACCAAGTATATTATATGGATGCCTAGTTTACAACACTTTGTATAATGTGTGTATGTATATATCTTACAAACAATGTATTGTGTGTACATATATGTTACCAGAAAATATATTTATGTCGACATTCATTTTACAACAATTTTTTATTTATTAAAATAATCTTTAATTAGTGACCTATACTATAAAAAAAATAAAAAAGAACAAATATATCAATAACTAATTGAATTCTGAATGAATGTGCTTTGGTTTTCTTTTACTTTTCATTAAAAAATTTAAATAAAACTTAGAAATAATTCTATGACACTAAGATCGAAAGTGAAAATGTTCCACAAAGAAATTTAAAAAAAATCGTTTGATTCTAATCGTTGTTCTTCATGTTTTTCTATCATTATCGTTGTCAAAGGTCGATAAAAGCTTAAAAATTAAAAGTGATTTTTTTCTAGATTGAATTATTTTTTCTTTCTCTTTTAGTTTTTTGCTTCGTCCATTCATATTAAATTAAATATGAACTCATTTTTGGTGTATCTATTTTTCAAAAAAAATAAAAATAACTTGGACACTCTTTATAAATTTTCTGGCTACGCCACTGACACAAGTGTATAGTATACGTTCCGACATTTATTATGATGTGATTCTTGTATGTCATTATCAGTCCAATCCAGGAAAAACACATTGATAATGCTCTAAGTATCCTCAAAACAAGTAAAAAAATAAGCGATCGTTGTCAGTAAAATTACCCAACTTAGAGTCGGGGTCGAATCTCACAAGGATTGATGTAAGAATAAGAATTTAAAAAGAAAATTAAGATGCGACTAAATCATTGTAGTGACTAAAGAAAGTGGATGAATTATTTCACCAAATTTAATCAAGAAACTTTGAAATCAGTTATGAACAATTGACTAAAGAAAACATGGTTTAGACGATTTGAATTAAATCTAGCGGTGTGGGGTTTGTATTGATGTTAACTAGGGGTACAATTGCTTGCCCAATAGAGCTCAATACCATGGATAAGTTAAGTCATCATTAGTAACACTAATCTTCTTTCGATATCATAGCATTAGCTCGTAGAATCTCTTTTCGGTCTCATCTATGTAATTCACAAATCAACTCATTACCTTGCTTTTGCAACTACATTCAGCTAAATTACACACATTGAGCTAATTACCCACTCCTATTGGTCACTTTCAAGCACCAATTGGAGATCTAGAGTATGATTAAGTTGGTCACCTTAACCCATAAATTAATTTCATGCGAAACAACTCAAATTCATGGTGAAACAATAATAAAATAGAGCAAGGAAACAGGCTCACTAATTTAAATCAACACCCTACCCTCATAATTACAACCCTAGAAATAGGGGTTTTAGCTACACATCATAAAAATCAAAGGAAGTATACATATTACGATAGCAGCTATGGATGTGATGAGATTAAGCAATTCTAATCAACACTCACTTTGAATTCAACTTCCAATTGTCAATCTCAAGAGTAAAATTGAGAACCCCAAAACTAAGAAAAAAAACTTAATAATTTCTAAAGTAAAAACTGATAAAAAAATAAGATTCAGATCTGCTTTCTCTCACTTTCAAGCTATTTATACTTTTCTCAAAAATTCTTTCGCACCTCATTCGGTGACATTAGTTGAGCTCGCCGAACTCATTCGACGAATCACCATTTTGATCATTCAGCTCGTCCTTTACTAGCTTCAGGTTTCATGTGTTTTAGCTCAATTGGGAGGACTCGATGGAAAACGCCTTTCACGGTCGGCGAGTCGCCGAATGTCATATTTTTCGCATAATTTAACTTTCAATTTTACTTAGTATTTTGTCACTTTCAGTGATGCATGTGAGTTCGCCTTTAATAATTCGGCGAATCGCTGATGTGATTCTTTTTCACCCATCTGCCTTGACATTGGGACATCAAATACTGTCAACTTCGGCGATATTCAGACTATTTGGTGATTCGCCGTTTTGTTTAGGTGATTACCAGTTTGGGAATTTCTATTCTTTTTAGCACTTTTGGCCTTTCTTTCATGTATTCATCCTTGCCTTGTCCTTTAGCCTTCATAGCTGCAAATCATCAAAATATCAAATTAGTGTGAATCTACCACTCATCACACATTAGAAAGTTGTTAAGAGAATCTTGAGATACTTAAGAGGCACTGCTAATTAAAAACTATGTTATCAAGAGAGTGACTTACAGTTGGTGGGTTACTCCGATGCTGATGGGAAAGGAGAATTGGATGAAAGGAAGTCCATTTCTAGTTATGTGCTTTTGGTTAATAATGGTATCATTTCGTGGGGGGGGGGGGGGGTAGAAAGAAATAAATATGTATAGCTTTATCAACTATGAAAGCAGAGTTCATTGCATGCTTTACAACAGTACACAAAGTTGTGTGGCTAAAGAGATTCATGAAACACCTAGGGATCATTGGTAGGTCGATGGATCCAGTGCAAATCTTTTGTGATAGCCAAGCAACAATGGCTGATACTAAAGACCCTAAGTATCATAGTAAGATTAAGCATATAAATACAAAGTATAATTTTTTCAGAGACATCATAACACATAAGAAATCACTTTATAGTACATTTCTACACATGATGGTAGTGATTCCTTAACAAAGCTAATACTTAGAGATGTGTTTGTTTAACATGTGAAATATCTAGGCTAGCGTAGGATGTGGAACAATATATTTCCTTATTTGAACATCTTGATCATGATGTATGGATATTTCTTTTTTTTTAAATGCACATATTTTTTTCATGATTGTTTCATACATTATTATTGATTAGCACATTCACAATACTAGAGTATGTCATACAAGTTGAGAAGTGAAATCCTAAGCTTCAAGCAAAGGAGAGAACATTTATCAAGCTTGAGACAGGTTTAAACAATTTCTAATTGTGTGACATATCATTATCAAGCCAATGAGGTACTGGTTCACACATTCATAGAGGCCTGGAGCATAATGCGAAAGTACTTCTAAACTCTGTTGCGGGTGGACAAACCCTAGAAAAGACATATGATGACTTGTTCGAGCTTTTAAAAAAATTCTCATAAAGTAACCCCAAATGGAATGGAGATGTATCAAGAACTGTGGTACAAAAGGCTGTCGGAATGTTAGAAGTGGATCCCATAACTGCATTGACTGCAAACATAGTTGCTTGGCAAAACCATATAACAACGCAAATCAATAGCTCACACTAGGGCAACGCATGGGGAAAATAAAGGAAGTACAACAACCCTAAGGATGGTGCAAGGTTTGCGGTAGTGGAGAGCACATGACTGAATACTGCGAGTCAAATTTAGATTTGGCTAACTATGTTGGGAATGCACAGAGAGGTGGAGGAATACAAAATTATGGAAACACATATAACCCAAGCTGGAGAAATCACCCAAACTTCTCATGGGGTGGTAATCAAAACCAAAATCAGGCTCATGGGCAAAATCAATACCGACCGCAAGGAAATGGGCAACAAGGTGGCCAACAAAGAACCATGACTAATGAGGAGATGTTTAAGAAGATGATGAGAGAGTTAGCAAAAACCAATGTGAATGTGGATAAGTTTGCAGCAGAGTTGAGAAACAACCAGTTGTCCACCCAAAATTTGGAAAGGCAGTTTGCATAATTTGCTAGTGCTCAAAATTCATGCCCACAAGGAGGTCTACCGAGCAATATGACCCAAATCCAAGGCAAGTGAACGGTGTGGGTACCCATACTGGGCTACAGTTAGAATAACTAGCTCCAAAGAAGAGAAATATTGAAGTAATGAGTGGAAAAAAATAAGGAGAGGTTGGTCATAGCTCGAATGACAAGAGGGTTGCACCTCAAGTGAAACCACCTCCTTCTTTCCCACAAAAATTCAAGAAGCAGAGCGAAGATGAATGCTTTGGTAAGTTTCTCTCTCTCCTTAAACAAGTTCACGTTAATCTACCTCTGGTTGATATTTTGCAGGGAATCCCTAAATACGCTAAGTATGTGAAGGAGATAGTGACAAATAAAAGGAGGTTGACTGAGTATGAGACGGTAGCACTTACAAATGAGTGTAGTTCCAGAATATAGAATAGGTTGCCCACCAAGTTGAAAGATCTGTGTAATTACATGGTGTAAATTACAATTTGGAAAAGTGTTCATCTCGTGGGTTATGTGATTTAGGTTCAAGTATAAATCTCATGCTAACATCTTTGTATCAAAAATTGGGGTTGTAAGTAGGATCAGACTTAGCTAATAGACAAGGGTAGAAAGATAGTTTTGACCATTTTCTCTTTTTAAAAGCACTTTAAAAAAAACACTTATTAAAACAAGTTAATTTTAGAAATTCAACCAAAGATGATATTAATAATGTACAAAAACGATTCAAGTTTAGCATTATCAAGAAGTGCTACCGACGGTATTAACAAAAATCAATCCAAACTTGTTTATCAAGTTTCTTGATTGAGATTATAATTTTATAAAAATGAATTCTTTCAAAATAAATTTGCATTTTAATGAAAGTAACTATTAGTACCTAATTTTTAGTCAAATTGTGTGAAACATTTTTTGCAATGCCGCAAAATAATAGGGAAAACTATATGAAATAGCAAACTATCAATTCAAAATAAATGTTATAACCACAGTTTCATTTAATTCTAATTCGTAGCAAGCACTTTGTCACTCAGAGAATCTCGCTCGCCACTCTCTCGCTAGCCTCTCTCACTTTATACAAACACAAATGTATAAATTGTGTTTATGTTTGTATAAAGCGAGCGAGAACTGTATAGACAAATACAAATATATATCTCTTCGTCATATACATTTATAATTATACAAATGCAAATATTTCCCTTGCCCAGTTCTCTTTTGCCTTATATTTCTCTCTTTCTCACTTTATACAAACACAAATTATACAAAATACAATGTATAATTTGTGTTTGTACACAGCAAGAGAGAGATTTGATATACAAATACAACTATTTTAACTCGATTCAATTGTATACGAATTCAAATTTTATGCAGATATACAAACACAAAGAACATATACATGTACAAACACAATTTTCATAGACAAAGACTCCCGATTTATACAAATCGCTGCGATTTATACAAATCAGATGTTTGCAGTTTTATACAATCAGATGATGCATGTGATTTTATACAAATCAGATGCTCGCAAATAGTAAAATTGTATGTTATATTCTAGGTGTTTTGATGATCCTCACAAATGCAGGGACCCGGTCCCTAGCAGAGTGCCCTCGTCCAGATTCATAATGGTGTACAACTGTAAAGCTGTCTTGTCAGGTTGGTTGGTGAAAAGTGCAGCGTACTTTACCAATAGGAAGAGCGGACGAGATTGTTTGTTTCAGTGGCTCACAAATGCAGGGACCCGGTCCCTAGCAGATTTCTCTTGTCCAGATTTATAATGGTGTACAACTGTAAAGTTTTCCTGTCAGTGGGTTGGTGAAGTCGTCAGCGTACTTCACCAATAGATACGGACGACGTTGTTTGTCCAATGGACAATAATTCTTTTTGGTCGATATAATCAAAATGACAAACAACAAGAAGATTCATTCATTCATAAAGAGAAAGAGAGTTAGCAAGTCTTCTCAAGAACTCACAAAGAACATTGCAAGGGACCTGGTCCCTGCAAGACTGCGAATGTGAAAAAGACGACAAGACAGCTGTCAGAAAGTTGTCACCTCTGATGTGGTAGGTGCACGTCTTTTTAAGAGAAGCAGGCTCTCAGCCAATGGGCGGTCTCAAGAAGTTTGTGTTCATTCAATATAATCTCTAAACACAAAACACAAACTAAGTTTTGGCAAACAAAGATTTGAATTTCTAAAAATTCATAAGCTTACAAAAAGAAGGCCATCTTCAAAGAAGAACACTGCTCATACTCAACAAAGGACCTGATGGAGTGCTGAAGAGTATTTGTTGGTTATTGAGCTTTGTGTCTTATGTGCTTACATTGTAAATCTATTCCTGTGCTATAAAGGAATTAGATCATTGTTCGATTCAGTAAAAAAGTCTAAATCAGTTTGAGTTAATTGGTTTAGTGGGCAACAGAGTTGTTGCTTAGTTGAAGTTTAAATCATCTAGAGTTAGGTGGTTTAGTGGGCAACAGAGTTGTTGCTTAGTTGAAGTCTAAATCATCTAGAGTTAGGTGGTTTAGTGGGAAATAGAGTTATTGCTTAGTTCTTTCTCTGTAGTAGAGTTGCTACATTGAGGTGGAAGGGATTTAGAGTTAAATTCCTAGGTTGCAAGAGCTTGTAATCTGAATCATTGCTCTATTTGAGTGAAATGGAGTTTGGGTTGAAATCCTGTGAGTACAGGTCGTGGTTTTCACCGCCCTTGAGCAAGGGGGTTTCCACGTAAAATCCTTGTGCCTGATTTACTTTGAGATATTTATTTTCTGCATTTATTTCAGTTACTGTTCTTGCTGAGTCAAGGGACCTGGTCCGTTGACGTATAGTGGACGCATACATTCCAACACTGTAGCTATAGAGCGCTAATATGATTTTTATGTTTGTTAAACCTAAAATTTACTCTAAACAATGTGCAACCTTAAATTGAAAGGATGGAGCCCAATAGAGCCTAGAAGAGAAACAAAGGCTGTTTTGCAGACAGTAACGGTTGTTAAGAAACATTTGCACACGCAACTCGTTTATTTCATGGTGTAAAAATCACTTCACTGTCGGAAGGGACGGGGTGTAAATAGAAGCCTAAATACGAGTTCGATCAAACTTAATAGTTTTTGCTCAAACAATATTATATTTGAAATTGTGATTCTAAGTCCAAACCAATAAAGTTAAAGTTTTGACTCCGCTTTTGATCCCTAGCGTTTTTTATTGCCATAACGAAATCAAAATTGTTCTTACTCAATCTACACATCGGTCATAGTTTGTTATCTCACAATGTACATGTTATCAAATTTTATCTCTACCTTATTTGATCAATGCTTAAATTCATCCCAGTTGTGTAATTGTACTAGAAATATTTAGCTTCCGGTGTTGTATTGTCTATGTAGGCATCAATCTTCGACTCAAAAAGCAAGCAAGAGGCAGTATGCATTCTAGATTTCAGTATAATAGCCAAAAAGCAGTTACTATTGAAATCTAAAGCTTTAAAAAAAAAAAAATGTACTTTGAACTGGATCCAAACATTATTTTCATACTCCAGAATCTCGAAAGAACAAGCAAATACAGAAACTAAAGCTTTGCACGTGTGATCACGAAGAATTCCATCTTTATCACTTGTACATGCAAATCTTATTATCCCTCTGCTAAGATATGGAACCATTTATAACCTTGGGTGATTATTCTGGGCCGGTTGGCTGCTGCTGTGTGATACAATGTATATTTCCACCTGCCAGTACAATTTCCCTAGCACCTTCAATTCCTACAACCTGCACCAATCATATATTCAAAATTGAGTTCTGGAGGTAAAATTCAGATTTAATAACTGAAACGTGACGAAATATTGGGTGCAAGAATGAGTTAAAGCATGAATTTTTCTTTCCATCACAGTATCAGACTGCAATTGATCAAGTCATTTCATCGAATATTTCATGACCATAGTGGTTAAGAAAAAAGTTCACATATTTAGCATCTCTCAATTACAATGCCAAATCAGTGATGCTCAATGATATAACTATGTGCATGTACGAGGAGTAGGTTTAACGATTACTTAACTAATGCATAAGCATGTGGATGCATGAGTACATCAATAGTCATCATTTATAATCATATGCTTGGTCTTGTTTGTTCCTTTCTTTTTTCAATGGATTCTTCTGTCTAACATCCGAGTTTCTTTAAGGAATCTTTCTCATGACTTTATTATTATTGGCTTCGATCATTCTAGGTCATGAAAAGCAATATTTACTGCAAAGGGTTGCCTGGCAATTTTTTATACTGGTCTTTACATTATGTTTGATGACTACTGACTCTTGAAAATAGCAACCAGATCAAGTTCCTTGCTTACCTCATGATTTGGAAATGCCAGTGAGAGGACTCTAATAGCTTCTTCATCCCATTTTTTATCCCCAAATTGTGGAGTAATAATTGCACCATTAGCAATGTAGAAGTTTACATAAGAAGCAGCAAGCCTTGTACCTGAAGGCCTAGGTTTAGCTTCACCATCCTGTAAAAGACAATAGTAGGATGAGGATCAGAATGATAGACTCCAAAAAAAGAACCGAGAAAGATGCTTGATTTTCTACTTTCGGATAGTAGTTTCTCAAGAAAGTAGAATGGTGAAGCTAGAGAAGATCTTGGGGGACTTTGGAGTTTGGAAAGATTACTATTGCATGAGATCTATAACGCCACTAATATAATGTTCCACGAGAGAAATTTCACTCAAGCAGTCGTTACAGAAGGTCAAGTTACATTCTGTCTTTTCACAGAAACATGACCAAGAAGTCTGTCAAAAGCTTGGAATTAAAAGGCCACACAATTTCTCTAGGGACTTCGTCTTTTGAGAGCCGATACAGTGATGTAAAGGATAGTTGTTTCAATTAATTTATATACAAAGATTTATGATTACTGTTCTGTGAGCAAAAAGAAAGTTACATTTCAACACAGAGGAAGACGACAACAACAACATACCCAGTGTAATCAACAGAAAGGAAGACAGCGTCATAGAAAAAACAAATGTAATCCATATTTAGTGATCTTTGATCCAAAATTTCAACTGATGAAAACCATCCTACCCATGAATGTGTTGTATATAAATAGAAAAAGAAAGAGAAGTAAATCATCATTTCTATATCATATTAACAAATTCTACCAAACATTGACTTGAGAGTCATTGATCTTTTTAGACAGCTCTGCAATTTATCTTTTTTCTTTTTATTTTATGAATGACAGTGGTAGAATATTACCAAAAAGGTACCAAAAACATTACCTGAACTATTCCAGATGCTTCCTCATCTGTCATATAGAGTGGCCCAGGTACATGGAGTTTGATCACTTGTATTTTTCTACCATTGGCATCAGAAGTATTTTCAAGAATAGAGAGTGCTTCAAAGGATCTTTCATACTGTTCATCAGATGGATCATCAGTCCAAGACAACAAAACGACACCAGGTTTCACAAAACAGCACATGTTGTCGATATGACCATTTGTATCCTCATCACCTGCAACGTCAACAGTAAACTAAAACCTAACTATTCACTTCTCTGATTATTTTGGAAAAAAATACAAAAAGAAAGGGAAACATCATCAAGGTCCAGTGCATAAATTTTGAAAGATTAACAATAAAACCGCGAACTCATTGAACAGTTAACATCCTAATACGTTATTTGAAAACGACACTTAAACTCTCTAATAAGAAACTTTTTATAGGTTAATAACCTCCAAGTAACTAACAAAATTTCAATATACCAACTTTATTCCGATTATTAAAACTACTCCCTCCGTCCCATTTTATGTGAGGTACTTTGACTCGGCACGAAGTTTAAGAAAGAAAGGAAGACTTTTAAAACTTGTGGTCTAAAATGAATGACAGAAATTTGTGGCTATAAATCACTTCATTAAGGGTAAAACAGACATTTTAAAGTTAAATTGTTACTTAATATAGAAATGTGTCATTCTTTCTGGGACTGACTAAAAAGGAAAGTTAGTCACATAAATTGGGACAGAGAGAGTAATATTCTTTTTATGTAGGTCCCTTTGGATTGTTCATTAGAGAAAAAATTTGAATCTGATTCTGCATTGTCATTAAAATATAAAGTATTTTAGATTATTTAAGGGTATTTTGATCCTGCAATAATGTTATAACCGACTCAGTAATCAATTCTCTTCTTATCTTTCCTTCAACTAATTTCTTCTTCGCAAATATGAAAACAACATAGATATATCGAGTTTTAAAGACTTCTTTGTAATGAAATCCTTATAATTGGCTCAGAATTAAAGGTCAATACCATTAAGTTAGCTAATTTTGTACTTAACATCTCTATGGAGGTTCTGTGGAGATGCCCGGAGGCTAGAGGTGTACATGTGGTGTACACTAGGACGATTAAGGACATGTACGATGGAGTCAAGACCCAGGTAAGGACAGGCAGACACTCAGAGCACTTCCCAGTTGTGATGGGGTTGCACCGGTGATGAACTCTTAGCCCGTTTTTATTTGCTTGTTAATGGATGAATTGATGCGGCAAATCCAATGTGAGGTGCCATAATGTATGTTATTTGCAGAGGATATAGTTCGGATTGATGAGACTCGTGGCAAAGTTAACACTAAGTTGGAAGTTTGGAGACGGACTCTGGAGTTTAAGGGATTCAAATTGAGCAAGACCAAGACAGAATATTTGGCGTGCAAGTTCAGTGATGAATCGCATGAACCTAGCATGGAAATGAGGCTTGATATCCCGACAATCCAAAAGAGATGAAGTTTTAAGTATCTTGGATCTATTACCAAGGATTGGGGAGATCGATGATGTCACACATTGTATTGGTGTAGGAAATTTCAAGATTCTCACGGCTGTTTTGTCTTATTCAAAAATGAGAATGGATGCACATCATACTAATGACACAACCAAGGATAGAACTTTGTTAAATCCAACACTACCACATGAAAGCATGGAATTTTGCAGGTCAAGGACACAATTTGACTAAGATTAACTATGTGCACAGGAAAATATAAGTTCATGAGCAGAATGAATACCAAGCAACCCTCGAGGCAGCCAAATAATCTTCCTGACTCCAAGATATGCTTTTAGTTCATTCTCAATCTGTTCTTTAGACAAATGGGGATTCCTGTTTTTGTTCAGGAGGCACTCTTCTGTTGTGAGACAAGTCCCTGAAGAGAGGATAAAAGAGGATAATATAGCATGTTCTTTGCATCTAAACAACAATCACTAGATTGGTATATGAATTCAGAATACATACAATATGAGATTCAAGGAAAACAGATAAAGACACCCCATGGAACTGATAAATGCCTAAGTAGATGAAAGTAAATTACCAGCAGAACTTTCAACTCTTTTTATCAGCATTCTAAATTCAATATGTTGGCACATTCAGTACCTTATATTACTAGCTATAAAATTTAAGATGTCATTTAGAGGGTGTTTGGATTGGCTTAAAAGTTGGTCAAACCTACTTTTAAGTCGGCTTTTGACTTTTGGAAGTGTTTGGCAAATATAAAAAATAACTTACAATAAGTCAAAAATGACTTAAAATAAGTTAGGAAGTGTTTGGCAAGGTCAAAAATGACTTAAAATAAGTTTAAAATGATCGGGAGTTTGTCTATGACTGGAGTTTCATAAATAGATCACAGCTACCGAAATCAACTCTCTGAAATGGAGAACGAGCCTTGTTTTCAAACTATAAGGAAATCAAGTTGAGTTCAGAAAATAAATAAAATGTATCTACCTTCTCCATCAACATGAATGCTTCCACCTTCAAGAATCATAGAGTGCGGAAACCTTGGGAGCTTTTCAATTGCCAAAATCTAAGCAAAAGAACATAATGGTTAACTCAATGGAGGTGTATCTAATGACCAATAATGTACTATCAACAAGACACATTTGCAGCATTTGAAATTTGCAGACCTTTCTTGCAACAAGAAGGTCAAGATTCCAGTCTTTGTAACAGCCCTCATCAACACCTATATATTTCAAATATCACCATCATGAATGTGTTTTGCCAGAGAGAAAGAAACCAAATGTATCTTGCATCAATCCAAGGACAACCATATATTACAGAATATGGTTTTGAGAGAATATTACTATGGCAAGACAGAAGTCACAGAACAAAGCACACATGTGATTTAACCAAACACACTAAAGTATGTTTCTCTTTGTGGAAGTTCTAGGCAATCAAAGCAGAATACTAAATACAGAAGATAAATATCCTGAGTCCTTCAACATATCATCAAACTATATTTCTATGGATTCCATATGACATGACAAGCGGGAGAATAATCGTGTCATATGCTGGAGCTGAATGCTAAGAAAGCCTCAAGCATTTGAGAAGGAACAAGTCAACATAAAGTACCATCATGTCAGATTGGCTATTAGCTAAATTATCTGATGATTGACATTTGGGGAAAAAGGATTTCCTTAGTGGGATAGATGAGAATTTTCCCTTGACAATAAAAACTCACATTTCTGACTCCAGAGCATATAGTTTTAAAGATCAACCTATGCAGGACTAATAGTTTGCTACAAACAAGATAATCATAAGTTCAAACCTTTAGTTCCGTAAATTGCAGATTTGAGACTGTTAGGAACCCAAAAAGTCTCCCACCTTATGTTGTACATTTCCAAGCACAACACAAAGATAACAACACACTACACTGTTATACATTTCCACCAACTAATAGAACAAATTTACAAATACACAAACAAGATCTGTGAATGATAATTCACCCAACAACCAAGGTATTTCGAGGAACCTTACCCTCCAGTTTAACTACAGAACCAATATCCTCCAGAATAAACTGCATGTCTTCCTTAATAAACAGCTTGACTTCTATGTAACTGCTAAGTAACTGCTAAAAATACATATACATAGTAATAACTAAATAAAGAAGTAATATTTAGGCCTTATTTCCACCCTTCTTCCTAGGTTTATAGACCTTAGTTACAGCAGGTCTAACAGAGACTGAGTATATTTGTTAAGCCTCCAAAGGAAAAACAAAACCTTAAAATTAATGGAAATCGGATTGCATTTTGTAGGTAACAGGTGAAAACTCCTGGAACAGGAGACCCCAGTTGACAGCTTTTGCGTGAAAAAAGAAAAACAGCATAGATGTTCCTCATAGATATCAAGAGTGGGATCCAAATCTCTTACCACCCCAGCTATTGAAGGTCCAATCAATCCCTGCAACACTTGACACTACATGTTCTGCATTTGCTGTGGAATTTCTGATTACAAACTGCATAGATAAAGATTAAAAAAAAAAATTGTAACTTCCTCCGCGGTGTGACGGTTAAAAGTAAATACCATTTGAATTCCACAGAAAGGAAACAGTAGCTCACAGTTGGACCAGTATCACGAAACCAAGAATCATTGATGCTCATCTCCACAACCCTGATATGTTTAGGCAACAAGCTGCATGCATTTTCCCACTGTACAACATAGATGTGTGTTAGAACCACCCGCTAGGGAATATGATTCTTTTAGCTAAAGAGGGACCATCAAGATGTGATAAGAGAACTTTTTGGATGCCTTCAAAAAACTGTCAACCTGAGCAGCACTAGCGCAGACTGTTACTGGTTCAAATCTTGAAATAGCAGATGCTACAGTTGCAAATACACGCTGACCGTGGACTGCATTATTTCGCCAGTTATCTGGACGCTCCTACATCTCAATAATAAAGCTATCAGCAAATAGACACCCAAACTTTTCTCTGGTTCTTTTTAAGCAATTACTACCAGAATATCCTGCTGCACAGAAAATTGAGCCAAAAAAAAAGGGAAGGAAAAAGAAATAAAATTGGGATATAGTACTAAATGACCAGGGATGAAGATACATAGCCTTTTAAGAAAATATAAAGAGTCATGACAAGATGTCAACCATACAAATGGTATCATAAAATGTCATTAATAAATGTGAAATCTTCAGTTTAAACAAAGAGATTGTTCACATTGCGAAATCTACTCTACCAGCCGTACACAGAGGTAGATTTAAAATTTGAAGTTAATGGGTTCTACCAACTCTAGTTTGACATCAAACCCACAACTCATTTATGCGACTTGGTTGGCAGTTTATACATGTACATATTTAGCGGATTTCCCAACACATATAACAAGGTGTGGAGCTACTGGGTTCAGTCAAAGCCGTATAATATACTATACATCCGCCTATGGTCATACTCTACTAAGATGGAACTCCAATACAAAATTTCAATCAGAGACTTCTGACACTTATGATACAAAAGGGAACTAAAGACAACTTTAACCGATAATAAGAAAGGAGAGAACCAGGAACTGCGTTCGTGTTTGCTCATGAGTCAAGTTCCTTCTCACTTGCATCAGAACAGCTTTAATATACAAGTATGACAATTCGCTCTTAAACAAGAAGTGCAACGAATCGCATTCCTGAATAATATGCAAACTCACTATACAACAAGTTGCACCAACTCCATTCATCCTGATTGGCACAATGCTTAATTTTGCAGCTACATATTGGCCTGTTACTGAATTACATGCTATATTTGATAAGCATAACTGCATTCTCACTTATCAATTATCTAACGATTAGAGTCTGTGGGGTGAGATTATATATATTTACATGCATTATTTTATTTTAATTATCAATTTTACGGTTACTAGTATTACTATTATGGTCCAAGATGGAAGCAGAGGTTTCTGCTAAATCCGAGTGAGTATTCACACTAGAAACCAGCAACTTCAATTTTCACTAAAAGAGCCGTAACTTCCTCATACGATAGCGAAATGACCCGATTTTTTTCCTAAATGTCTTAAATAATGATACGGACCTGCTCGATCAATCGAAACTCAATTCCATACTCATTTTCCCAGTCAAATATCATTTCAGCTCGGTAAACAATGAGTATTTCATATTCCGCGATAAAAGTCTAATCTCACCTTAGCAAAAATACACCAAATTTTGCAAATCAGTCCTATAATTCATGCTCAAACTTTCAGAAGTTTCAGAATAAATTTCGGGATATCAAGTCAAATATGAACTTCCTATTGAAATTCATCAAATTCTCCTACAACAGAGCTAAAAGGGTAAAGTAGGAACACCCAAGGGTAATACAAAAAACATTGGGTCATTTCGAGTAGGATTTGTTGCAACCATCCAAAACAAAACTGTTCAGATAAAACTTCCATGATTAGCCATCATCCTTATATACACACAGACACCACAGATACAGCTAACTAACTAACCCTAAAACGAAACAACCAGAACCAAAAATTAAATTATGCAAGAAGAATAAATTTCAGTGAAACAATTGGCAAGTTGAAGGAATATAGAATTCTCACAGGCCAACCCATCCAACAACAAGAGTGGGGTTCCCATTCAGCAGGCATACGGTATCCATTTTCAACCGGCGTACCTTTCAGATCCATCACTAACCTCTTCTTCTCTCACCAACACCACCACCAACACAAGCAAACATTACTATACAGTGTTTTAAAAAGCACTGCCGCATCTGTACTTTATTTTTATTTTTTTTATTATTGTTATTATTATATAAATATATACTGCCTCTAATTACTTGTCCACTTTTAAATTGGCACGCTTATTAAGAAAATCATTATTGACATATGAGTTTATCATTTTATCCTTATTAATTATGAAGTGGATGAATTAAAAATTTAAAATTTTCAAAAAGTTCTACATTTTTCAAAGTAATTAATTGAGGATATAATAGGTAAAAAAATTATTTTTTTTTAATTTATCAAAATAGACAATTAATTAAAAATACCTAAAAAAAAAAAATAGACAAATAATTAACAACAGAGGGAGTATATTATTTTATGGAGCACAACATCTTTCACCAAACCTGAATGGTGTCCAAGATTCCTTTTGTGACATTAAAAAGATTCCTTTTTTTACGGAGTATTCAAGAAAGAAAATTCTTCAAACAATGGGTTTGGTGTATAATGTGTCATTTTTTGCAAATTGAATTAAAAGAAGAGAAATTGGATCAAAAATGTGATTCATTTATAGTTTGACTAAAAATATATTTGTCGTCAATATTTTAGTTCAAAAATATCTTTACAGTCAATACTTTGATTTTAAAATGTTCTTATAATTGTTAAATGGATCAAAAATGTCCCTTTTCAAATAAATGTATTATTTCTTTTCTTTTTAAATACATCTTCTTTCTAATTAAAATATTATTAAAGAACTCTACTCTAGTTTTCTTTCTTTTAAAATCACTTTAACAAATAAAAATATAGGAAATAATTTTTTTCTTCTTAATTTCATTTTATCAATAAAAATAGAATAACTTTATGTACACTTTCGACGGATAATATATGTCATATATATAAAATAATAGTATATCCATCATTAATTTTTATTTATATAATGATAAAAAATAATTATAATAAAATAAGAAATTTATTATTTATTATTTTTTTCTGAATTGAAGTAGGATAAACATTTCTTAATTTTAAAAGATATTATTAGAAAAATAATGTGTTAAAAGAATAAATAATATATTTATTTGAAAAATGAGTATTTTTGTCATTAAATAACAATAAGGGCATTTCTAGACCAAAGTATTGAATACAATGTCATTTTTAAACTAAAGTATTGACTCAAGGACATTTTTAAAACCAAACTATAAACGGAGGTTTGAGGGTATTTTTTAACATTTTCCCTTAAAAGAAAACTAAGATTCTTCAAATAATGTATGTGGCGTCAAATGTGTCTTTTTTTTTGCAATTTGATTAAAAGAAAATTATTTAGTAGCAGGGGCGAATTTATGTAGTAAGGGCCCGTTCGGTCATGCGATATGAAATTATGATATGTAATCCTGAGATAAAATTATAAGATGAAGTTGAAGTTTTATTTGGGCATGCGATTTGAACTTTTTATGTTGTATGTTTTCTCATAAACATAAAAACCCCATAAGTTATAAAATTATCTCAATTTTTTATACAAACTTAGCAAATAAGCACAAGTTTATAAAATCGCATAATACACTATCACAAAGATATTCTTAAGATATACATTATTTATTGATCAAGCTTTAATTCAATAAACAAATTAAATTAAACATAAATTGTAGCGTACTAGTCTTTAATACAATTCACCCACATAGTACGGACAATCTTCTCACGTTGAACTTGCATTTCATGTTCATATGATTGAGAAGACGAACCAACATTCTTAATTTGAGCCATTGGTTGGTCAATTTTGATGGTAAATATATTTGATAAAAATAATGAATTTAGTGAATATAAATGGTAAAGTAGAAATTGATTTGAAGTAATAATATATTCTATATTTGTGAGAATAATCATTATATGAGATATAAATGGTTTAAAAAGTAATGATATGAATTATAAATTTGATTTACATATGAAATAAATGGTTAATAGATATATATGTGGGGTTGTTTTTACAAAATATAAACTTGTGGGTTAATTTTTGTATTTGAAAAATCTCAAATCATGATTTGAAATTTCCAAATCATAATTTTTTTGGAGATTTGAGATTTCATCTCATGATATGTAATCATGAGATGAGATCAGCGTTAAATCACATGTCCAAACACTAATTTCATATCATGATTTCACATTGCAATTTCATATCGAATGTCCCAACGTCTACTAAAATTGGGGTATGTGAATTCATGATCATTTTATAAAATTAAGTATTTTATGTATATATTTTTAAAAATTAATTTTGTGCTAGAAGAGGTGGAAAACCTTCAAGAAATATACCTGGGTCGTTCCTTATCTCTCAAGATCGAATGTTGCAGAATAATAACGTTTTTGGGGTTTATTTCCGACTTAAGTCGCGTCTGTTCCGCTGTGGCGGACCCTATCCCGCTATAGCGGCCCAGCCCTGGCGGGAATAATCCAGCCTTGGCGTCTTACACGGAGACAAAGAGTTAATTAAAGAGTTTCAAACCCCTATTTCACAATCCACCTTCAACCCATGACACTCAGAAATTACCCGTTCACGCTAAGATCAGTTTTGGGAGTTCTACTCACCCGAATTTGATTCTGTAAAGTCGTACGGGTTCCTTAACGTCTTAGCTATCTACTCATGTGATCAAATTCATAATTAGATCTCTCATTCATTACCAGATTTTCCTAGACCTCACTGACTCAGATTTCGTCCAAATCTGGACTAGGCTAGGAATTTTCAAGTTACTACTCAAAAGTTTTCTGGCCCCAATTCTTTTCCCATTGGCTTTTCTCTAACGACGGAATCAGGTCGTTACAATAGATACCAATTTACCCATCACTCGTCCCCGAGTGATCAACTAGGAAAGACTGGCTAAAGTAAGGGTAGAGTAGTACTTGAATCGTTGAACAACTAGGGATACTTGTCTCGCATGTCCTTCTTGGTTTCCCAAGTAGCTTCCTCCACCGGACGATGCTTCCATTGAATTTTGACAGATGCAATATCCTTTGACCTTAACTTGCGAACCTCCCTATATAGAATGGTTATAGGCTCCTCCTCATAAACTCCAAATATCTGACCTTCCAATCTGCATACTCTTTATGCATGTTCTAAGCTGCTAGAACATCTCCCGAATAAATTTCACATTCCCTAATGATTCTCATCAAAAGGTCCCGCCTCAAATGCATCAAACCAACCACTGGGAGACCTACATCCCCTCTCATATACAGTGCATCAATGAAGTCATCTCAATACTCGACTGATAAATATTGTTGTACTTAAACTTAACTACCAACAAAACTATTCTCAATAACCACCCAAGTTGATCGTACACACGTCTGCCACATGTTATCAAGGACCTTGACACAATCATCAGGATCAATCCTTTCTCACATAAGCATGATAAAATTCTAAATCAATGCTCGCTACAATTAGAGGTGAACCCAAACCAACCAACACACACTCATGATACTCAAACAATCATAGTTCTTATCAACATTTCCTTCTCACAACATACATTTTCATGAGCTTAAGTTATAAAAATTTGATCTTTAGACATCAGATACTCATCGAGGGATATGTCCAAGCATACAAACCCTCCAACAACACTATCGAAATGCTAGATGTAGTAATTGTAGCTTACCTCTTAAGAGCAGTAGAATTGGACCGAATGATCCCCACATTCAACCACACACAATCGATACATTACCTCGACGACTAGATGAATATTAAGATTGTCGGACAACCATAATTACGTATGGTAGCTCTTCTATGAATTCTCATAAGCAAGGTGGTACATGTAGAACTAATGAAATACTTTAACAACTCCAAGACAACACCAAATATGTCATCTGAAATAACCAAATCTTTCCAATCATCCCACTCAACCAAGAGAACATCGCAGGATCGGTACACTTGATCCACCACTAAGGGATCCACCCACAAAAGTAAAAACACACGTGACCATAGCTAGTGAATCATACTCACAACCATGTACAAAATAAAACAGATGGTCACATAAGAATTTACGGAATAATCATTGAATAACACCAAAGGTTTTCCTCTGAAGAGTCGATACCAGTCATTTATATTCAGTTGACTCCACATACTCTTCACATCATTCCACTGAAGTCCACACTCTCAATACTAACAACCATCATGAACACTCCGACCATTTACCTTACTTTAAACCAACACTTTTAAATGAAAACATTTTGTTAGGTACTTTAACAATCAAGAATAATAAACTTTACGACTCAACCCAGGTGTAAGTCCTTTCAAAGGTTCAATACCTGATACAATTGATCACTTCTCACTTTATAAATTCATACCTTGACAAAATATATCACCACGAATGTAGACTTACAATGAAAAATTTGAATTGTAAATTCAATCGTATAACACAATCCTCTTATCTATCAACGTTAGCTTTTACCTTGAAGATTTTTATGAATTCATGGATCTTCGCTTATCATTGATCGCATCTCCATCGATCTTACAATATCTTTCGCTAACAATTCAATCGCACTCATTACTAAACTTAAAAACAAAACAAAGCACTTATCATCACACTCGAGCTAGTGTCTGTACACTCCTTTATTAAGTCTTTTTCAATAGTTTTTAACCAATCTGACGGACCTGTGACACTATTACCATAGCCACAACAAAACGAATGAAATCACGCGTCTCTGAACCCAATTATTTACCCCTCTGAAGATATCTCTTCAACCTTGTAATCAAATAAAATATTCTTGCTCTCGCCTCTCTCTCAAGGTTGTATTACATCCCACTATATTCTTCTTCATTATAACTCTAGCTCTTTAAAATTCTATTCGAGTGGTGTCCCACCATCATTTTACTTTCCATACAACCACGTTACTCACCAAACATTAAAAAAACCACAACCTTAGATACTCGCAAGTCGTAATTACTATACAAAATTCGCTTAACCAACAATCTTATTATATAGTTGCATCCCCTCACAATCTATCACGAACTCTTATTACCATTATGCTCAGTTAGCCCTGGTCATCGCTACGAAGTCAACCTTTTCATCGACATGACACCTCAAACTAAGGTATACCCATCAAATTCAAAGGACTAACCCAATTCTATACGCACTTTCTTACTAAAATCTTCAATTGCCTTCACCCAAGTATACTAAATAGGACTTTCTTTATCCATAAGCTTGTCATTCCGGTATCAATCCACTCCTTTATGGCTTAAGATAAAATCACCAGTCCTCATACCACCATCTTTCTTCTTAACAAACAAGACAGGAGCACTCCACGGGGAAACACTAGGACGGATGCAACCTTTATCAAGAAGCTCCTGGATTTGAGCTTTAAGCTCTCTCAATTCTTCCAGAGCCATGCGATAAGGAGGTATGGAGATGGGGCGAGCGTCAGTTTTCAAGTCAATGCAGAAATCTATATCTCTATCCGGAGGCATACCAGGCAATTCGGTAGGAAACACTTCCTTGAATTCAGACACTACAGGAATAGACTCAATAGAGGGAGACTCAACATCAACATCCCGAATATGAGCCAATTCCACCAAACACCCTTGCCCCACCAGTTTCCTAGCCCGTACGAAAGATATGACCTTAGCTGGCTTAGGCTTGTACACCCCTTTCCACTCTAACATTTCCCTACCTGGGATCTCTAGAGTTACCGACTTAGCATTACCATTAAGCACATCATAATAGGGGGACAACCAAGTCATGCCTAAGATTATATCAAGTTAGTCATATCCAGCATAACCAAATCAATCCAAGTCTGAAAATCCATAAACACAACAGGACAAACACGATATACATGGGTGACTATGACTGACTCTTCAACTGGGGTAGAAATATGGATGGGGGCATCAAGCACATCACAATCCGCATCAAATCCCAAGACAAACTAAACTGACACGTATGCATAAGTAGAACCCAGATCAAATAAAACAGTAGCCATCGGGTCACATAAGAGAATAGTACTTGTGACCACTGCATCAGATACCTCAGCCTCAGTCTTGCCTGGAAAGACATAAAACTGAGCCCTGTCATCTTGACGGGCAACCTCCTTGCCTGGCTGCACTGCTCCTCTACCTTCATTACCATTTTTTCGACCTCCACGGCCTCGCTGATTTCCTCCTCATATGCCCAGGTTCTCCACAATTTTACACACTTAATAACTTAACCAAGTAAACATCGCTGCTATTGGAACAGTCGTATCATGACCCTCCTTGATAAACACTCAATCTAGGAGATCGTAGTAGAGATTCTAACCTCAATTGGCATAACTTAAATTCATCATTCGCTAAACAACCCATACATGTTATGACAAAAATACTAAATGCATTTTCCAAAGTAATGGTGTTCATTATCTAGTCGCCCCTTACCAAAACTTCTTGAATGTTGTCACCTATAAACTTGAATCTACAAATCTGACCTTAATCCTTTCACAAGTGACGATAGTTGCTAGCGAGCCCCACAAAGCTCCTAATTTCAATCACAGAACTAGGTCGGGCCCACTCCCGACTGCTTCAATCTTTTGGGGATCTACCATTACCCCTTCCCTTGAAACTACATGCCCCAAAAAAGGCAACCGAAGTCAACCAAAACTCACACTTAGAAAATTAGCATACAATTTTTGTCTCCCAAGGACACTCAAAACTATACGAAGACGGTCTGCATGTTCTTCCTCACTCCTAGAATAATCTAAAATTCCATCAATAAACACCATAACAAACTAATCTAGGAATGGTTTGAACACCCCATTCATCAAACTCATAAAGCTGCATGCGCATTTGTCAACCCAAATGACATCACTAGAAACTCGTAGTGCCCATAGCGGGTCTTAAATGTCATTTTTTGTATATCCTCAAGTCTAATCTTTAGCTGATGATAACCAGACCTTAGATCAATCTTAGAGAAATGGATGCACCCTGCAACTGGTCAAAAAGATCATCTATCCGAGGTAGTGGATACTTATTCCGAATGGTGATCCTATTCAATTGGCGATAGTCTATGCACATTCTCACTTTCTAGTGATGGTGTTACCACTTCTTTTGCTCTAGTTCTGACCATAGAGTGAAGGAGGAAAGATACCAATTTGTATCACCAGATACCAATTGGATTCAAGTAATAGCACGAAAGGAGTAGAAACAAAGAGATTTCCTAAAGTCCTATAGCCTCTCGAAGAAAAGTACAGACGTCTCTGTACCGTTCGGCAAGACTCTACTAGATTCATTTTGGTACAATGAGATCAACGAATCTAGGGCTCTGATACAAACTTTATCACGACCCAGACCGTCGTGATTGGCACCCACACTGACCCTCCGGTGGGAGAGTCATTACTACTAACCAACTAACTCCAAAACTAAACATTTGAAGATACGGAAGCAGGTTTAAATGCAGAATTTATATAGAGTTCTCATAAACTCCAAAGGTTTAAATAAAACTAACCAAACTAATGCGGAAGAACAATCCCTAGAACCTGAAATTCATTGTACCAAAACTATGATTAACTAACAAGTCTAAGAAAAGGGAGCGCAGCCCCGAAAACTAAACAAAACTCCCTAAACAAATAGACTGAGTCCGAAAAGAGTGGACTTAAACAAGAGAGATTCATGGCAGCCTGAAAGAACTGGCTCACCCTTGAATTCGGTCACGCTCAATAGTCACCTAGCTGAGGTCTGTCAGTAGCCGCATGAAGATGCCCTATACTCAACAAATAAAGAGCAAGTGCAGTATCAGTACACAACCACAGTGTACTAGTAGGATCACGCGGTTATTACAATAAGTGAAACATGTATATAAGGAGTCACAACATAGTAAACACGCATATACCGAACATATACAATATCAGTTATCATTTAGGAGCAATGTACAAGTCCACATTCTCAATACAAGTATATATGACAAGTCAATGGTCCTCTCATGGAACCCAATTCAATGGTCCTGTCATGGAACCCATACCCAAACTGTTAGTGTACCGGATCGTGACACCCGATCCAAGTTAGTGTGTCGGAACGTGACACCCGATCCAATATGTATGTCGGTACGTGACATTCGATCCCAATTAGTATGTTAGAACGTGAAACCCGTTCCATTCAACATACCACAATCACAATGTATATTCTCATAATCATACAATCAAGTGTTGATTCATGGCATACAACCATTCATTCATACTCATTTACAATATGTGTGACCAATAGTGCAACATTCACATACATACATGCATTACAATGAAGTAATTACTAACATACATCACACAAACATGAAATCACAACCATCACCTACCTCGAACAAAGCTTGAATCCCCTAAAAAACTTAATTCTTCCCTTTTCGGATTCTTTCTGCTTGTTCTTGGTCTACAAACAATCAATATAACACGAGGATCAATAAACAAGACCTAATTACCCGGATTATAATCAATAATCTCAACCCTAGGCCAAACCCTTGATCCCCATACCCAGTTTAGGGCTTCTTCCACCCTAAATCCCAGATCAAAACCCTCCCCCATCAATAATTACCCAAGAAACTAAGTACTACGGATTGAAAAATGGATTCGGGGAGTAAAAACCTTACCTTTGGTGCTAGAGGAGGTGGAAAACCTTCAAGAAATTTCCCTGGGTCGTTCCATAGCTCTCAAGATCGAATGTTGCAGAATAATAATATTTTTGGGGTTTATTTCCGACTTAAGTCGCGTCTGTCCCGCTGTGGCGGACCCTATCCAGCTACAGCGTCCCCGCCCTGGTGGGAATAATCCCACATTGGAGGCTTGCACGGAGACAGAGAGTTAATTAAAGAGTTTCACAACCCACCTTCAACCCATGACACTCAGAAATTATCTGTTCACGCTAAGATCAGTTTCGGGAGTTCTACTCGCCCGAATTTGATTCCGTAAAGTCGTACAGGTTCCTTAACGTCTTAGCTATCTACTCATGTGATCAAATTCATAACTAGATCTCTCATTCATTATCAGATTTCTCTAGACCTCACTAACTCAGATTTCGTCCAAATCTGGACTAGGCTAGGAATTTCCAAGTTACTACTCAAAAGTTTCCTGGCCCCAATTCTTTCTCCATTGGTTTTTTCCTAACGACGGAATCAGGTCGTTACAGTTATTTTCAGTTTCTTTCATGTTAACCCCTAAATTAGTTCATTCAATTCATTCTCTCAAATTCACCAAAGGAAACCCAAAGTTCTTCCTCTTCAAATATTTCTCTCTCTAGAAGTTGAAGAAGAAGGTGAAGCTAGGGCTCAAGGTCAAGTATTCATTCTCCAATTGCTTGTGGGCTTTGATATCAAGGTATGATAGTTTTATTCATCCATGGATTCCCCAAGATTCTCCAATTGAAAAGTAGAAATTCCCCAATTTGAGTTACGATTTTCTTCTAATGTTGTGGGTCTTGATGAATGTTGATCCAATTGATTGGGTTATGATTGTTTATGATTGAATTGATAGGATTACATATTTTTAGGATGAATTTACATGTACTCATGCTCAACCCATGTTTCTAAGATGAATTTGATATAAGTGGGTTTGATCCATGAAAGGAGAAGTTGTGGGTTAGATGTAATCTTGTAGGATGAATGAGATACATTATGAATTTCATTGAGATTGAAGCATGTAGGATGATTATGTTATAGATTGCTTTGAGAGTAAAACATATATGATGAATTGTTGATTATTGATGTGATTATTGTGGAAGGGATAGTTCCCACATGATTTGCTTAAGTATGAATGTGAAAGGTTTTCTCATATTGAATGATTATAGGTTGAAAGGATTGCTCACCTAAAATGAATCTAGGCTAAAAGACTAAGCAATTGATGAGGCTAGAGGCGATTACCCTTGACCTCTAAATGAGAAGGATAAGAGGCGACTACCCTTATTCCTTAAAGTTGAACAAGAGGTGACTACCCTCGTTCTTATTATGATGATTGGACATAGAGGCGAGTACCCATGATCCTTATATAATGATATGGAGGCGAGTACCCGTGTCATATGATGTTGGTCATGGAGGCGAGTACCCATGATCCCATATGATGATGGACATGAAGGCGAGTACCCATGACCATATAATCAAGGCAAGAGGCGACTACCCATGAGCCTTTATAGGGAGGCAAGGAGGTGATTCCCCATGTCTATAAAAGATAAGCTAAAAATGTTATGATAGGTGATGAGCTTGGAGTGTTGCTTGAGATTGTCATCCATGATGAGTAAGACTAGTGGAGGATTACCCATGTCTTGGCTAAGTATGCTTTGAGGTTACTTTAAAAAGTATTTCTTATATGTGGATATGATCTACTATGTGCATTGATTATGCTTATGACTTATATTGTCTAACTCTTATGCTTACGTTGATGTTTATGCAAGTTACATATTTAGTACATTCTTGTACTAATGCATACTCTTGCCTACATTTCTTATCCAAATGTTGGTTCCGGCGTTCCTGACTCTCATCCCCGTGGCTAGGATCTATAGTAGAGGCAAGGTTGAAGATTGGTGAGTCCTCATAGCATTCGAGGATTTAGCCACTATTTCTCTTATGTTCTTTCATTTTATGGTTTGGATATTGTTGTATGGGATGTGTCCCAAGATTCTATTGTACTAGATGGTTTTTTAGACAAGTTATATGAGACTTCTGCTTCGTTTTATGAACTTTGATATTGTTAAAAATATTTTAATTCTTACCGTATTTCTATTATCTTGACTATGAAAGTTAAGTGGCCTATATGAGGCCTTTCGGGGTCTTGTATGTCATGTTACATCTAGGGGGTACCCCTGGGTCGTGACAATTATTTATTGACACTTATCTTAGAAAAAGGTTGAATGGTGCACTTGATTGAATGTTGAGTTATTTATCTATAGGATTAGAAATCATTTCTCACTACCAACAATGATTCTGGTGGAGTGGTAAGTATTCCTTAATCCTTAACCAGAGGTCTCTGGTTCGACTCTCTACGGAGTTGTCTTTGTTAGGGAGCACTTTACCCCCACCTGCCCCCCAATGTAGGACTTCTCAACGTGAATCCAAATTTAGTTGAGCTCAAATGCGGGTACCAAACATCTAGAGGACAAAAAAAGAATCAATCCTCACTTAAAATAATTTTTCCCTTTTTTATTAGTAATGGGTCTCCATATTTTATAAATCCTAGATAAGAGTGTTTGAATTGACTTATTTGAAGTATATTTAAGTCAAAATAATTTTAAAGCAAGGATTTGGTAAAATAAAAAATATTTTAAGCACTTATTTTTAATGAGAAAATGGTCAAATGTACCCCCAATTTATTAGTCAATTCTCGACTACACACTTATATTTCACGAGGGTCCTATTACCCCTCCAGACATTTTAAAAGTGGAATATTTTTTCCCTTAAAAGGTCACACCCAGATTTGTGGTAAGTAGTGGGCTGCATGCGTGTTGCCATGTAAATATATTGTACTTTTAAATAAAAATATTATTATTATTCTTTTTTACTCTATTTCTCGTTTATTGATGAAATCATTGATGAAATATAATTATATAAATATTACATCATCATAAAATTTAAATACTCAACTTTCAAAAATTATTATGTTGCTCCCATAAATACTCTAATAATGCATTCGGATGGAAGTAGTATACCTATCAATAATATATTTTTAGATATTTTTTATTTAATTACACATTTAACACGTGCAAATTTTATTTTTATGATGATTATTTTTTAAAACAATTATAAATTATAATAAAACTAACTTATATCTCAAATATTTTTTATGGAACCTCATTAATAATAGTTATAAATTAATAACATTCAATTGAAATTAATATAATAAATATATTACATTAAAAATAATTACGAATATAAGAGACTTAATTAATGGTCTTATATGATTTATAATACGGAAAACGATCAAAAATATCCGTGAACTATAGAAAAAGGTCTAAAAATACCCCCATTCATTTTTTGGTCTAAAAATATCCTTCTACCCATCTTTTTTGTCTAAATATACCCTACCATTCACCTTCTGGTTGTACCCTTGAAACTAACAATCCTCTCTTTATTTTAAAAAAAAATATATTTATTATGTGTCATTTTCTAATTGTATGAATAAAAATCTCACCTCTACTAAGTATATGTATACCTCTTCAAGAAACTAAATAATATTTTTTTTAATCTAGTAACTTTTGTATTTGCTTTAGCATTTTTTTTTAAAGTTTGTTTTAGATAATTAATATATTATAAAAAATATTAGTAATGGCACAATTATAGCAACACATTATATTATTCATAAATCCTAAGCCATATTTATTTTCCATTTTTTTTTTAAAATGATAACTTAATTTTTTTACTCTGTGATAACTAATTTAAAAAAATTATAATGTATTATGAATAAGATAATATATTATTATGATTGTGACATTATTAATTCGTTTATGAAATACTAAAGAGATGGAGTGGACCGTATTCAAAAAACAAAACAAAAAAAGGTTACAACAAATGCAAAATATTACTAGATTTTAAAAAAAATGAAGTCTTCAAGAGGTATATTGTTTTGGCTTGGATAAATTATATAAAAAAAATCTATTTGAGATTGAGGTTTTATTTCATAATAATATTTTTAAAATATAACTAAGAGAATGACACATAATAATATTCTTAAAAAATAAATAACTAAAGAGAGGGTTGTTAGTTTCAAGAGTATAAGTAAGCCAAAATGGTTAATGGAAGGGCATTTTTAGACTAAAAAGATTAGTAGAAGGGTATTTTTAGACCAAAAGATGAATGAATGGTATTTTTAGACCTTTTCCTATAGTTCAGGGATAGTTTTAGCTCTTTTCCGTTTATAATATGTCAATTATAAATTTTATATAATATAAATAATACTAAAATAATTTTTTAAAAAAATAGAAAGGATGAATAGTTATTCTTCAAATTTGGAGAACTATTACTCACGTTTTGTAAATAGAGAAAAGAGGTTTTTTGGAGTGTGTTTCGACACCCTATTCTCTATGTTATTCTGCAAATATAGAGAGTAAAATAGAGATAGTTGGAGATGGTTTAAGCCTTATTAGTGGTGTACTTTTAGGCGCCGGATAAGTTTTTATTTTAGGCTAAATTCATAAAATATCTTCTTATTAAAATTAAATATTTTTAATAAATATTAAATTTTAAGAAATTAAATTTTTAATTATTTTTTATTCATAGTTCTTATTTTTTTCTCTATCTTTCATTGGGTAAAAATAATAATTAATGTGTAAATCACAAAGCAAGAGATAATATCTTAGATGGTCACTCAATTAAGGATTTTTTTTCTCAGAAAGTCACTCAACTATGAGTTCTTTTCTCAGAAAGTCACTCAACTTTCTTTTATAACCTCAAAGTCACTCAACTATGAGTTCTTCTCTTAGAAAGTCACTCAACTATGTGTTCTTCTCTCAGAAAGTCAATCAACAATGAATATTTTACTTACAAAGTCACCCAACCTATTTAATTAATTTTTTCACTAAAATTTGTTGACTTATTTTTTTTTTAAATTAGGAAAATATCCTAACAAAAGTAGGATTTAAATAATCTTAATAAAAGTAGGTTTAAATCTACTAACAATAATTGAGTGACTTTCTGAGAGAAAAATTAATAATTGAGTGACTTTCCGAGAGAAAAATCAATAATTGAGTGACTTTCTGAGAGAAGATGTCATAGCTGAGTGACTTTGAGACTATAAAAAAGAGTTGAGTTATATTCTGAGAAATGAACTCATAGTTGAGTGACTTTGATGTAATAAAAAAGAATTGAGTGGCTTAATAATAAAAAAACTCATAATTAAGTGACTTTCTGAGAAAAAAAACTTTAGTTGAGTGACCATCTAAGATACTCTGCAAAGCAAGGACGTATCATTATTCATCACTTCCTTTGATTTGATGCTTTTGATTGAAAATTTCTTCATTACAATTTTTACAAGTTAATTTATAAATTGCTATTTAACTTTTTATAAAAGAAGTCTAATTATTCTTGAGATGAATAATTTTGATTGTTTTTTAAGTTAATTGTTGATTTTGATTAACGTTTTAATATGAAATGGTTATATATGTATTTTCACTTGTTTTTTTTTTTTTTTTATAATTTTTATGTAATCTTAATTTTCATTATATGTTTTTATTATATTAATTCATAAAATATAAAAGATTCAAGATTCAAGTGCTAGCAGCCCAGCACCTCGAAGCTTATGCCTCGCCTCATATGAAATAAAACTATATATTAGGTGGTCATGCCAGCACAGCACAGTCCAATATATGTTACTCTTTTTGTCTTAATTTATGTGATTAACCAATTTTTTATATGTTCTTTTAAAAAAAACAAAAAAGTCAAGTTATTAATTCGTTGTGGCTTATAATACTTTTTGCGTCATTTTTAAATAATATATGTTATTCCTAATCCATTTCACGTGAATAATCATAAATATTTGCAGTTGTTAATTTATTGTGAATTCTAGAACTTTTGACGTCATTTTCAAATAATATATGTTACTTCTTCTATTCCAATATAAATGGTACATATGAAATTAGAGGGTCAACCAAATTTCTTACATGATTTAAAAATATTTTCAGTTGCTAAGTATTGTGATTTATAGTATCTTTTATGTAACTTTTAATAATATATGTTATTCCATCTATTCAAATTCACGTAAAATGACATTGATAAAATTTCAAAAGTCAACAAAAAAAATATTTAGAAACTTAATTTTTAAAAGTTGTACATCTAATATATTTTGTAGCTAAAATATAATAAATGGAGTAATTAAATTTCAAAATAAAATTTCAGCATTGTTTCATCATAACATTATGTATCTTCCCATATTACTCTGGTAAGAAAAATAGGCATGTCGCCTGACAGCTGTTTCCTAGTCGCTTTTATAATTATACTAAATATAAGGCGCACAAGTACAAGTACAAGTCAAATAAATATATGTTACTTCTTTTGTTTTAATTAATGTGATACAAATATAATTTGGAGTCATCCAAAAATTTATACTTTTAAAAGATTTTAAGTTATTAATTATTGTAACTTATTGTACTTTCTAGGGAAAAGGGTCTGAAATATATTCGAACTTTGATCGAAATTGATGTAACAATCTCAAATTTGGGCAGTACGTATTACCCCTACACTATTTAATAGTGTATTCTAAAGATATATAGGTGCCCATGTGGACATCATAAATATTGCATCATTATAAATAGTAACTTGTCCGGTTGGGCACTTATATATCTTTAAAATACACTATTAAATAGTGCATGGGGTAATAGGTCATACCCAAAGTTTGAGATTGTTACAACAATTTGGTCAAAGTTCAGATATATTTCAGACCTTTTTCCCTACTTTCTATGTAATTTTTACATAATATATATTACTCTCTCTTTCCCAATTTATGCAGCACAAGCGGAATTTTCAGAGTCAATTTATGTTACTTTTCATGTCCCAATTTATGTGGCATTCATAGATTTTTTTAGAGTCCGTTGATATTTTTTATATGTATTTCATTTTTTTTAAAGTGTTAACTATTGTGATTTATAATACCTTTTACGTAGTTTTCAAACAATATATGTTTATCATTTAACCCATTTTATGTGGTACCAATAGAATTTCGAGAGTCTATCGAATTCTTTTATATAATTTTTAAATATTTAAGTTTTTATATTAATTTTTTGTTTCAATTTACGTGATATCATGAAACTTGAGAAGTTATCCAAATTTTTATATGATTTTAAAAATATTTTAAGTTGTTGGTACTTTTTTACATAATTTTAAAATAATATATTGTACTTTCTTTGTTCCAATTTATGTGGCATATATAGAATTTTAAAATTAACCACTTTTTTATATGTCTTTTACATATATTAAGTTGCAAATTATTGTAATTTATAGTACTTTTTTAACGTAATTTTCAAATAATATATATGTTACTTTTCATGTCCGAATTTATGCGGCATTGATAGATTTTTTTAGAGTCAGTTGATTTTTTAATATGTATTTTAATTTTTTTTTTAAATTGTTAACTATTGTGATTTATAATAATTTTTACGTCATTTTTAAACAGTATATATTTATCATCTAACTCATTTTATGTGGTATCAATAGAATTTCGAGAGTCAATCGATATTTTTATATAACTTTTTAATATTTAAGTTGTTAATTATTATGATTTATAGTATTATTTATGTAAATTTTTTAAAAAAGATATAATTTTCCAATATTTATTATTTTTTCACTCTAAACGCAATTTTTTTAAAGTAACAAACAAAGTAATTAGTGTTTTAAAGTGGGACCCATATGTATTAACTACTAGTAACAAAGGAAGAAAAAGAATGGGCCACCTACTTGGAAAATTGGGCCAATATTGCGGCTGAGAAAGAAAAATGTGAGAAGAGTTTTTATGTCCTAAATTAAGAAAGTGCAATTATAAAACAGCCAAGTACAATATATTTCAAGCATAATATTAAGAATACCCGGCTACGGAAGACAGCACGTTGACAAACAAGATTATACTCTCTCCGTCCTTAATTACTTGTCCACATTTTTTTTTTAGTTGTCCCTAATTACTTATTTATTTTGATAAATCAAAAAAGAATAATTTTTTTTTACCTATTATACCCTCAATTAATTATTTTGAAAAATGTAGAACTTCTTGAAAATATTAAGTTTTTAATTCATAATTAATAGGAGTAAAATAATAAACTCACTATGTTAATTATTAATTTCTTAATAGGTGTGTCAATTAAAAAATGAACAAGTAATTAGGGACAAATGGATCTTTCACCAAACCTGAAGTGATTGTGACAAAAAAGAAGATTCTTCAAACAATAGGTTTGGTATATAATGTGTCTTTTTTTGCAAATTGAATTAAAAGTAGGGAAAAAGGTCAAAAATATTCGAAATTTATGTGAAATAAAAAAAAATGTCTTTCGTTTATAGTTTGATTAAAAATTATCTTTGTCATCAATATTTTGGTTTAAAAATATCTTTGCAGTCAATATTTTGGTTAAAAAATATCATTTTCTGAATAAATATATTATTTCTTTTCTTTTTAAACACATGTTCTTCCTAATTAAAATATTATTAAAGAACCCTATTCTAGTTTTCTTTCTTTTAAAATCACTTTAACAAATAAAAATATAGGAAATAATTTTTTTTCTTCTTAATCCCATTTCATCAATTAAAATATAATAACTTCATGTACGCTTTCGATGGATAATATATGTTATATATATAAAATTATAGTATATCCATCATTAATTTTTATTTATATGACGATAAAAATAATTATAATAAAATAAAAAATATTTTTATTTTTTTCTGAATTGAAGTAGGATAAATATTTTCAAATTTAAAACGATATCATTAGAATAATGTGTTAATATATATATATATATATAGAGAGAGAGTTAATATCTTAAAAGGTTATTGAACTATGAGAAACTATCTTGTAAAGTCACTAAACTTTATTTTGTAACACTAAAATCACTGAACTTAACACTTTTATCTTCTAAAATCATTAAACTACATTTATCATTAAAACAAATTTGACATGGCAAATTAAATTATTTTTTATGCCATGTAATTATGGACCCCACAAATAAATAAAATTATAAAAATTATTTATTTAACGTCATGTAATCATGGACCCCACAAACAAATAAAATTATAAATTAAATTTATTCATTTTTATGTCTTCCCCTCTTAAATTTTGTTTTTGCAATAAAATCTGTAACGTCTTTTTTGGGACTATTACAGACAATCAAAATTTCTTTCTTATCAATAACAATTAAAAAAAATTCTAATCAACATTGAAAATAAATGTTAAATTCAATGGCACCGACTATATTGTCATTGAAGAAATGAAGGAATCCATTTACTTGTATTTTGCTTATTTATACAGATTTCATCACATTATTCCTCGAAGAAATGAAGGAATCCATTTTTTATGAAAAAATTCAGCATCAACAACCTTAAAATAGACTTTACAGTGTCTCTTTGTAGATGAGAATTTTGGGAGAAATAGAGAAAGTAGAAGAAGCGGGAGATTTGGCAAGAGAAATAGGGTTTTACTCTTTTAGAAGAAGACAATTTGTGGGTGGGTGGGTGGGTATATTAATAAATATATTTTATAATTTTATTTATTTGTGGGGCCATGATTACATGGCATAAAATATATTTTATTTTGCCATGTCAGATTTATTTTAGTGACAAATATAGTTTAATGATTTTAGAAGATAAAAGTGTTAAGTTGAGTGATTTTAGAAGATAAAAGTGTTAAGTTAAGTGATTTTAGTGATACAAAATAAAGTTTAGTGACTTTACAAGATAATTTCTCATAGTTCAGTGACCTTTAAAGATATTAACTCTCTCTCTATATATATATAATTGAAAACTGAGCATTTTTGTCATTAAACAACAATAAAAGCATTTTTGCACCAAATGCATTTTCGAACCAAAGTATTGACGGTAAAAGTATTTTTTAGCCAAACTATAAACGGAGGACATTTTTGTTTATTTCAGATAATTTAAGAGCATTTTTTTTTTTACCCTTTTCCCTTAAAAGAAAACTGAGATTCTTCAAATAATGTGTGTGGTGTAAAGTGTGTCTTTTCTTGCAAATTGAATTAAAAGAAAATTATTTAGTGACAGGGGCGAACATATGTAGTAAGGGCCCGTTTGGCCATGCGATATGAAATTATGATATGTAATCATGAGATGAAGTTGAAGTTTTGTTTGGATATGCGATTTGAAATTTTTACGTTGTATGTTTTCTCATAAACATAAAAAAAAACCATAAGTTATAACATTATTAAAATTGTCTCAATTCTTTATACAATCTTACCAAATAAGCACAAGTTTATAAAATCGCATAATACACTATCACAAATATATTCTTAAGATATACAATATTTATTGATCAAACTTTAATTCAATAAAAAAATTAAATTAAACATAAATTGTGGTGTACTAGTCTTTAATATAATTCACCCACATAGTACGGACAATCTTCTCACGTTGAACTTGCATTTCTCGTTCATATGATTGAGAAGATGAACCAACATTGTTACTTTGAGCCATTTGTTCGTCAATTTGGTTGATAAATATATTTGATAAAGAATAATGAATTTAGTGAATATAAATGGTAAAGTGAAATCGATTTGAAGTAATAATATACTATAATTGTGAGAAATAATCATTATATGAGATATAAACGGTTTAAAAAGTAATGATATGAATTATAAATCTGATTTACATATGAAATAAATGGTGTGTGTGTGTGGAGTTGTTTTTACAAAATATAAACTTGTGGGTTAATTTTGTATTTGAAAATCCCAAATCATGATTTTTGGAGAATTTGGGATTTCATCTCATTAAATGAAATTAGTGTGAAATCGCATGTCTAATGGTGATTTCATCTCATGATTTCATATCACATGTCCAAACGTCTACTTAAATTGGGGTATGTGAATTCGTGATTTTTTTAATAAAATTAAGTATTATATATATATATATATATATATATATATATATATATATATATATTATAAAATTA
>JAJONR010004283.1:0-51397 GCA_029582245.1 Solanum etuberosum
TCTCAACTAAAACCCTAGGCGTATATTAGGATTATAAAACTGAACCTAATAGGATTAGACCCTTAAAACCTTACTAAAAATGAATTAAATCTGATTGGGTAAGGAAAAGACCAAAGTACCCCTTACTATTTTCGGGTAACTTTCCTTAATTGGACAGCCTGACTTCAAAAGGGAATAACTCACTTATTCGACCTCGGAACTTAGCAAACTCGGTGGCGTTGGAAAGATAATTCAAAGACCTTTCATTAGCTATCTGTAGCCCACCTAAATCATCATGTACTGAGAGTTATGGTCATTTGAAGTTTACCCAAAACTCATAACTTAAGCATAACTTGCAAAATTTCAGATTTTGCTATTTTCAATTTAGATCTTTTTGGAAATCAAGGTGCTACATCTAGTGACCTTAACACTTAAGAAATTTTAAATTCCTCAGTAAAATCCTACTCACAATGAAGGATGGTTAGAGTCTTAGCACAAAAAATTTCTTGGGTGTTAAATAAACACTTTGTTCATAAGGTCCATGAATGTTGCAGGAGCATTATTCAAACCAAATGACATGACCAAAAACTCATAATGACCATAACGGGTCCTGAAAGCTGTCTTAAGAATATCACTCTCCCTTACTCTTAACTGATGATAGCCAGATCTGAGGTCTATCTTAGAAAAACAAGTGGCACCCTGAAGTTGATCGAATAGATCATCGATTCTCGAAAGAGGATATTTGTTCTTGATAGTAACCTTGTTCAACTGACGGTAATCTATACACATTCTAAGAGAACCATCTTTCTTCCTCACAAATAAGATCGGAGTTCCCCAAGGTGAGACACTTGGTCGAATGAAGCTTTTCTCAAGAACGTTTTTCAACTGCTCTTTTAACTCAACTGGATCCATTCTATATGGAGGAATAGAGATAGGACGATTATTAGTAAGAATATCTATCCCGAAGTCTATTTCTCTCTCAGGAGGGACTCCAGGAAGATTGTCTGGAAAGACCTCTGGAAACTCACTAACAACTGGAACTGACTGAATAGGTGGTGTCTCAACACTAGAGTCATTAACTCGGACTAAGTGATAGATGCACCCCTTGGAACTGGCTCCTCCACGACCCTTAGGGACTGTTGAACTACTCCTCCACTCTATAACTAGCTCATTAGGAAACTGGAACTTAACTACTCGAGTTCTACAATCAACTGAGGCATAAAAGGCATGAAGCCACTCTATACCTAGAATAACATCAAAATCTACCATGTCTAACTGAACTAAGTCAGCCATGGTGTCCTTGTGATTGACAGAAATGGTACAATCACGATAAACTCTTTAAGCTAGAATAGACTCACCAACAAGAGTAGAAACACTGAAGGGATCAAGAAGTTGCTCAGGAAGAATATCAAAATTCATGGCAATATAAGGAGTCACAAAAGATAGACTCGCTCCTGGATCTAGCAGAGCATAAACATCAAAAGAAAAGACTTTGATCATACCAGTGACAACATCTGGCGAATTCTCTTACTCTTGACGACTAGTGATAGCATACAGATGGTTTGCTCCTTCGCCTGTTCCTGAAGTAGCCCCTCTAGGTGCAGCTCTGTCTTGTGGATCAACTGAAGAAGATTGGGTTCTATTGCCCCCATTAACACTACCTTGCCTATTTTTTGAACACTCTCTCATGAAGTGACCATTTTTACCACACTTGAAATAGCCAGTGGAGCCATCACGACACACTCCTGAGTGGGTCCTACCACACTTAGCACATGTAGGAGTCCCATTACCTCCTTATGCCACACTACCTTGAGACTGTGCAGGTCTAGCTCTGAAGTTCTAAAAATTTTGATTCTTGAACTCACATTTGTTCCTTGGTGCAGGTGCACTAGCAGATGATGGAGCAAGTCCATTTTTCTTATGTTGAAAACAAGACCGGTTTGCATTACTCTTCTGCTGCCCAGACTCATTTCCTGATATCTTTAACTTCTTATTTTGGAACTCTTCTCTATCCCTCAGCTTATCTTTCTTAACCTGTTGCACATGGATCATAAGTCTTGCTATGTCCATATCACCTATCAGCATAGCTGCCTTGCCTTCCTTACTTGACAGACAAGAACCCAACAACGAACAGACTCATCCTACTCCTCATGTCAGCAACCATCTCCGAAGCATAGAGGGAAAGTTGGGTGAACTTAAGGCTGTACTCATGTACGCTCATAGATTCCTGTTTAAGAGTGAGGAATTCCCTTACCTTGGCCTCTCTCAGTTCACGGGGAAAGAAATGCCCCAAGAACGCCTCCTCAAACACCGCCCAGCTCACAATTGGTGCACCTTCATCTCTACTCTTCTTCCATTGGTCAAACCAGATTCTAGCGATACCCTTCAATTCGTATGCAACTAGTTCCACTCGCTCAGAATCAGAAACATGCATAATCTCAATAACCTTTTGTAGCTCTTCCACAAAGTTTTCTGGATCCTCAGTGACACTTGAACCGGAGAAGTCTGGAGGATTCATCCTTAAGAACTCAAGGATTCTGGATGTATCAGCCACATCCTGTCAATTCCCTCTCTGTTGTCCAGCTTGGTTGGTCACAACTTGGCTCAACATCCGGATAACATCCCTAAACTTAGCATTAGTAACATCTCCCTGGGGTTGCACTTCTGGTGCAGTGGGTACCCCTTGATCCTCAATGTTCCTCCTAGCAGGACGACCTCAGACAACTCCTCGTGGAGGCATGATCTGAAACAAACGCGCAAGCATGAATTAAAAGAAACTTTTATAGAAATGAACTCTATCGCACAATAAGAGTATGAAAGAAATGAGATAGTTCCTAAATGTTACAGCCTCCTAATTATAGATATGGCGTTCTTCACACCAAAAACTAGGACTCTACAGACACGGCTTCATAGACACCCTAGCACTCTTGAACTCTGTGCTCTGATACCAAGTTTGTCAGACCTCGAGCTTACACCCTGGACGTGGCCGGCACTCAAGAACCATTGCTGGCCCCAAGCGAACCCTTGGTCTGGCTTAACTCTTAGCAGAAGACTTACTCATCATAAAATGTACTGAAATACAATCTTAACTGAATTGTCTCAAAAGATAAACTCAGAATGTTTTTGAAATAACCATTCAACTAGCCAAAAAGGCAACTCAAGTCTCAATATGAAAAGACTCATGAACTAATGTCTATCTATCTATGAAGCCTCTAATACTATGAGGGATGTCGGCACAAGACCCCCGATCCTCCTAACAAACTGAAATACTGGAAAACATATAAAGAAGTGATCCTTCGGAAGCAAAGAGGCTCACCAATACTCTAGAACTCAACTGGATCAACGAAGCGCTGGATGCTGATCTTGGTTACATGTATCTGCATCATAAAAGATGCAGGACAAATGGCGTCAGTACATAGAATATACGAGAATGTGAAGGGAAATCTAAAACAAGACATATGCTTGAACTGGAACTGAAGAAACACTTACCTCGTCTCAACTCAACTCAACTCATTTCATCATAAAGTAGTGATAAAGATGCAATATAGAGAAAAGCTTTTAAAATAGTAAATAACAACTCAATGTATTGAAAAATACAATAATACTCTATTTGTATGTAAAAATACAAAATAACTCTGTTTGGGAGATTCTCTAACCAACAACCATCATTATGAGCTATGTGATGATACAGCGTCTAACCCACATTGCCAGAACTGTCCTATACTTTGCTGGGGTATAGAACTCCATAACTAAGTGGATCCACTAGTCTATGCTAAAAAACAATAAGGGAATCATCTAAAAAGTATGACCCTTTTCTACCCACGTTGGCTACATGGTTTATGGGGGCCGTGAGTTGTTAGAACTCTCTCCCATATCGGTACTCAATACTACTCCTAAAATATAACTTAACTAATTATGTTTTAAAGAAAACATGTCCTCTTCCTCAACTTTGAGATTATTACTCAAAAGGTTTCTCTAAAAAGAGATAATACTGGAAACTGTTCATGAACTCTTTGGAAATCGGTGTTTTCTCTCATCTTAAATATAAAAACAATTCTCTTGGGAATACTTAGTTCCCATATATAAATTTAAAGAAAATGAACGCAGCTCTTACTCTTCCTCAACTCAATGCTCAAGTCTTAAAACAAGTTTAAGAACAATTTGTAAAAAGACTACTTAAAATTACTCTAAGAACTCTCAAGACTTGACTCTTAGCTCTACCTTGAATTTGAATTATGAATTCAAGGTTATGATTCATATTGTGAATGATTTCTAGATGTTTAGAAGTAGTTAGAATCGATAGGAAGTAAAGTTATACTTTAAATGAACTTAGACGGGTAAAATGATGGAAAAAGGGTGGGGGCAGGCGAACCTGGCGAACTGCAGGCATGGGGCGCCAGCCCCTAAAGTTCAGAGAGTCTAAAATGGCGCACTGCTGGCGCGCCACGCCAGATCTTCTAGAAAGAGAATTCCAAGACCTTTCATTTGTTATCTTATGGGTCACCTAACTCATCTTGTACTGAAAGTTATGGTCGTTTGTAGTTCACCCAAAACTCATAACCTATGCCTAACTTGCAAAATTTCAGATTTTGCTATTTCCAATTTAGTTCTTTCTATTTTTAACTCTTTCAAATACCGAGGTGTAACAATAGGGTTCATGCTGAATTATAGACATGAAAAAATCAACTCATGGATCTCAATAAAAATATAGAAACTCAATACTTAGGAATATAATTTCAAAAGAATCAGGAATTCAAGAACTCAAAATCAACTTTTCTCAAGAATACTCAAATCTAGGGGTAGAATCCTAGATTTCTCTTTTACTGATTTGAAAGTAGATGTAGGGAGTGAGCAAGAACTAGTCAAATGATAGGCTTACATACATGGAAGAACAAGGTTCTTGAAGAATCTTGAAGAAGAATCTTGATTAGAAGTCTTGAAACCCTAGCTTGAAGAAGAAAAATCAAGAAAACCTTTCTTGAGATTCATGAATTAGTTTCTTGAAATCTCTATGTCAAGAATTATGATTTTCATTAGTGATTCATAATTGTATGAAGGAATTTGAGTTGGAAAGAATGAAATTCTTGGAGAAGGACTTACCTTGAAAAAGAATCTTGAATGGAGTCTTCTACTTTGATTATTCCTTTGGGTTTTTCCCTAGGGTTTGAAAAAGAAGAGAATGATGAATTATGAGATGAAAATTTGATTGTTTTGAGCCTCATATTAGTCAAGAAATTAATTTAGGATTTTTTTGGAGGTAAAAAGACAAAAAGACCCTTTTTAATATTTTTCCGTCGGCAAATTCGTCACTGCACTATATCAGTTATTAAAATGGTCATAACTTTTAACTCAGTAATTGAATTGACGCGAATTGGTGGCATTGGAAAGTATATTGAAATACCTTTAATTTGATAGGTTATGGTCCACGTAACTCTTTATATTCTAAGAGATATGGTTGTTTGAAGTTGACCCAAGTAAAAATTTACATCAAAACTTTATCGATAAGGAAACTTTCAACTCTACTTTGTGCTAGAAGTTTCTAGTGACCTTAATTGATATCCAAAATCATTTACACACTAAAGAAATTACCTTTACACATATGGATAATTTATGAATCACCCGATATGACCCTAAAAGTAAATGAAGAATGGTTTGAGTCTTAACTTAGAAATTTTCGGGGTGTTACAATATCTCTTACTTGGGATCATTCGTCCTCGAATGATGGCTGGTCTGAGAATGGAAAGGGGTTACTCTGACTTTATTCAAGTCTAACTCAGAATCACAAAGTACTTAACATAGGGTGATTATTATGATTTAAATCACAAGATTCGGGTTCTATACCTCTGTAGGAAATCTCATCCCAAGAACACTACTCCTTACAGCTACATTCAACTAACCTTGAGCTCATATCACGAAACACCTAATGTATCACGTATTGTCCACATGTTAATAACACCACATTCAAGCTTAGAACCTTAACCACTCTATAGACTCCTACTAACCCACTTTCTAATAACTTCTCATCATCTCTACCAACTGAACTTTCATGCATTACCACCAGGAAGTTGACTTAGTACTCATTGTAAAACTTTATCTCCTTCTTCCTCCACAAATATAACCTTAGATGGAATAAACACACCATCACTATCACAATAAGAAATGGCAATCCTCTCCTCCATCATCACACAACTACTATCAACAACACCACTCTCCAAAACAAAAAAGCATTACTGAAAGAACTTTAGGGCGAAAGATCATAAGCATAATTCATTCGAGTTATCTGATATAAGAATATGCATGACATAACATTATGTTGCTAGCCATTGACAGTAAATTATGAATTTGTGAGACTGAACATACTGTAAGACATGATTTCTTATATGAATAGGTTCATAGCATGAGACTGATATCTGTAGCTTTATGGAGTAAGATTAAGATCAATGGGCTAAGGTCTTTTCCCCTCATTCTGAAAACTGAGCATAGATGTGAATCTCTCTGAAGTGTATGAGCATACGTCATGAACACAGTTATGATATAAGAAACATCCTCATGATGTTGAAATGACTAAATTTTGAGGAATACACTAGAGTATGAATGGATTGATGTACATCTACAACTCTTTCGGAAGACATAACTATATCATTCTCAACACTTGACTTGATTTATCATCTTATCATCTCTCCCTTAGGTCTAAAACTAACACTTGAAAACAATGGACCTATTCCCTCATCTCTAAACTGGTCTACATTTCCTTTAATACTCGAAAAGGCTTATCTCATGGCAACGGAACTCTCCATAAGCAGGTACTAAGACTCCTTCTAGGACCTCTTTCTAAGATGCTTCTATTAACCTCTAATCATTGGCTTATAAGGCCGATTCATTTAAATCTTAAGGAGAAAAAATATAATGCTTACCTCAACCTATTTCACATTGACAGCTCAAATATACTATCTAGGCACACATGGAAAATCATTAACTTAATTGGAACCTCGTCTGGTTACATATAATCTCAGGTACACCTCTTCATGTTGTTGTTACTCTTTTGATTTAGCCACATGTTGCTCTCCAATATACACGCAAGTGTACGTGGTCGCTCAAGTAATATAGATTCGTAAATAAACGAGTTATCGTTCCCAAGGGACTTATGATCAATTTATATTTAACACTCAATTCTACAAATAAAATAAAAGTAACCGTTTTAAGAAATAGTGATGATTATTAACTACTACTACTAATTATGCAATAAATATAAGTAACTAATTGTGAACGACTTTAAGATGATGTTTCGAGCAAGTAAAAGACAATTTCAGGGCTACAACATGCAATGAATCTCATGTATCATATTTTAGGCAAAGAGCTACTTTCAGTTGTCAAGTTACTGGTTTACAAGGTTAATTGTATGAGTCGGGTCTCTCGACCTCTAGTCACCTACTCCAGTTAGTTGTCTAACTACATCGTTGACCGGGGATAAACAAGCCTAACTGGCGAGCATTTATATTTCATCTTGTTTCGTAATCAAGCAAGTTATTCGTCTGGGCGTCACTCCTAAACATAAATCTGCTCAACTTAATGGATGATCGAGCTCTCTATGTTCTCTGGTCTATCTAACCCCTCCTCTCTCGATTTTAAGATTAGACAATAGATTTATCTTATGGTGATCAAGCACAAAATACTAAAACAAGAATATAAAAGTAACTTATAATGACAACCAAGAATTAATTCATAAACCTTAAATAATCAACAATCGATTCGTAGCTACAGACCCAGAACTAGGGCGTTTAGCCACTCATACTATTAGAAAACCATAAAATACAATTGTTCATGCAATTTTCGGAAAATAGAAGAGTTAGAAGATTGAAACCTATTACAAAAGATGAAACTTGCTCTTGCACACCAAAATAATGTCGAACTCCCTACAATATAGCCCCAAGGGTCTATTTATAGATGTTAGGAAAATTAGAACCAAATTCTACTTCAACTAGGAGTCCTATTTAATCATGTTTTTGATGGAAAAGTCAGAATAGGGGTGGGGCTTCGTGCCTCCCATCACGCCTAGCTTGGCGCTCTGATGTTTCTTCCTTGGCGCCTCGCGCCTGGCAGTGCGCCAGGCAAGCATCCCAGAAATTCCAGCCTTGGCGCGTCGCACCTCTCAGCGCGCCTGAGAGAGGCTTCGGAATTTTTGCCCTTGGCACCTCGCGCCTGGCAGTGCACCTCAAGAAGCACTCTGAAATTTCACCAGTGGCACGCCGCGCCAACCAGTGCGCCAACCACTGGTGATTTTTGCCTTAACCATTTTTTTCGAGTTTCTTTGCTCCTCCTTTCTTCGTATCAACTCAAATCTCCTTGAGAGTTCCTGAAACAACTGATCATATGTTTTAGTGCACAATCATCACAAATTGACAAAATCAAGCTAATAGTCTTAGAATTATTCTTTACTTCAATCAAAACATGGGCAAATCTCGATAACTTAGGCATAGAAATACGCCTAAGATCACCACCCCACACTTAAACCTTTGTTTGTCCTCAAACAATTTCTAGACTAACTCTTTTCCCTATCCCTTGGACTAATCAACCCACCTTAAAATCAACTAAATATTTTTAATCATGATCTTGTAGTTCACAATGGATGCAACATTTCAAAACTTTTACACCAAGTTACAATACATATGCTCAAAGAATGACTCTTTTACTATTTTTCCGAGCTAACGCAAACTTATACACACACACCAATTAGACAATCCAAACATATGCTATGAATGCCCTCACTTATTTGTGTTTAGTATAGCCTTTCACTCAAGCAATCACATTAACAACAAGGCCTATTTTTCAAACAATGCACTCACTCTCACAAATGAAGTTCTTACTTCTCTTAACATGACATAAGCTTGCACATAGTGTATTCTCACTTTCGCATTATATTTCTCAAGGAATCAAGAGGACTTCTATTTGGTTGTAATGTCGGCTTAGGGTAAGGGAGGGAATATTTAGGACTCATTTTAGTGACTACACCTCCCTAATGCACATGTCGTTGCTTTGCCAACAAACATCCTACTTAGCTTTTCTTTCTCCTTAATACATACTTCATGAATATTTTCCCCTTTTTTTTGTTGTTCCATCTTCTCCCTTTTATTCTCTCTTTTATTTATTATTATTATTTTTTTTATTTTTTTTATATCCCTTTTCACTAGCCACCCTCAACTCAAGACTTTAAGGTCCGAGTGAGGTACACAATATCCTTGGTAGGACCAGGGCCAATGATTAGAGCATAGTAGCCACCCTCAATTGATTGAGGTGCACATTGTCACTAAGGACCAGGGCCAAAACAAAGTTTTATTTATTCTTTTCTTTTCCACACAATTTAGCATTTCACCCTTTCTCATATCAACCAACATTTTCAACCCTTCTTCTTAACATAGTGCATTAGGGATTTCATTGGGATCAAAAGACTTTGGTATCAAGCAAACGGGTTTTGGCTTATCATATGGCTTATCAACAAACAAAGCTAAAGGCTCAATGGGGCTTCACTAGGGGTAATTTCACTGGTAGGCATATAATTAGAGTCAAGAATTGGCTTTTTCAAAGAAACGGCTCAATCACATTCCCTAAGTCATACAAGCTACTCATTCACACATACCGGGCAAGTTCTAGATATCAATTGAAATAAGAACTAACAATAACTCACCACACATGGCATCACAACACACATAAGGATTTATAAAATAGCATGCTCATACAACTTGCATTAAGGCACTACTAAACAATTAAGCCCATTTATTTTTCTTTAGAGTCAAAACAGAGAACACATGCTTGTTTCAAGGTTATCATTCTTTTGCATCTTTCCAGTTATGACTACCCATGACGTCTAGCTAACTTTTTTGGACATAGTTTCAAAATACCCAGGTTGGTTTTTCAATTCTACTCCTCTATGTGACTAATTTTCCCTTAAGACGGTCATCATCCATCCATCATCGGGAACCGTCACTCCTACGACGACTCTATGACTCAATAAAGCAATAAACTAATCCTATTCGGTTCAAAGGGACCATCCTCAGTAAAAGTACCAAAAACAAACGCTGAGGAACCCAAAATAAAAAATTTGACATAAAACTAAACTAAACAAAAACTAGACTCGATAAAGCATTTAAAAGATATATACAACAGAGATATATTACCCACCCCACACTTAAAAATTAGCACTGTCCCCAGTGCACAATTAAAATAAAGTATAGAGATAGGAATACTCCCTCAGGCCTCTAGGCGTCGTCGTCATCACGACCACCATCAAAAACATTTAACGCATTCGCCTCCTCATCTACAGAATCAACATCATCCTCCTCCTCCATCTTCTCATCCGCCGTGGCCTCATCATTATCTAGAGGCTCCAGAAAAGCGGGACCAGTCCTGCATAGAAAAGTTGCATTGTCTGTCAACGTGTAGCGATCCGCCAGGGTCTCCATCTCCTCATCCGTGACCGGGTGGCCCCCAATCCTAAGCTACAATTCTGCCATACCAAATATCCTAGCCATCACGTTGACATCTCGAGCCTACCGCTCCTGGGCTGACAAGACAGGTCCAGGGACTTGTCTAATGCCTTGGTCTGAGTCACATCTACTATTTTACCTGTCAAGTCGGGGTGGAAAGCAACAGTTAGGTCGATCGCTTCTTCCTCAATTCCCTCAGCCCTCAGAAAATGGGTTATCAGCCCCCTGTAGCAAAATCTCCAACTTAGATTGTTTCTAAACTTCATATTTTGTCTCAGAATTGCCCCAACATTAATGAGCATACCCTTCATCAACATATACTCCAGCACTACTCTCTCTCGCATCACATCTGAAAGATATTTTGCCGGCAACAACACACTAACAGACAATTTTCAACTACACACGCACAACCTGATTAAAATTAGCAAAATGGAGGGTAGAATGCCTCCCAGTATCCTTGCTCATATCCCACCTAGCAGTTGATTCAACCCCACACAATGTATGACGTATATCTCTATAAGGGGGTGTTTCTTTCAGCCTATTAAAATCCTCAGCATCACAGTTTGGGGTTCCTAAAAATGCATTCAGTATGTTCGCAGTAAACTTCACATCCCTACCCCGGATTGCCATAGATTTATACTTAGTTTCAGTGAGCTAGTTGGCATAGAAATCCCAAACTAACGACAAGTTATAATCTCCTGGATTTTCAAATATAAACTGCAGCCCCAGAGTATTCACAGTATTGTAAATTACGGGAAATTGGGATTGCAATCGTACCTCGTTTACATACTCGTCCCCATGTACTTAGCTTCTTTTTGGCATTCAAACCACTCCTGCCCATATCTTTCCTCAACCTTCTTCCCAAATTTCCAAACTGGTTCCCGGCCACTAGAAGATTCGGAAATTTTGCCCTTCTGATTTCTCTTGAAACCCGCTCCACCCTCCACATTCTTGATTTTGGGTACCATTGGTACCTACTAAGAAGAAGAAATAATGGAGAAAAGAAAAAAAAATGAAAAAAATGGAGGGGGGTCGGTTTGGACAGTGATAGGGAGAGGAAAAGAGAAAAAAAATATTTTTTAGCTTTTTAGAGAAAGAGAGAGAGTGTGGGGTGGGGAGAAGAAAGAGGTTGAAGTGAATGGGAGAGGGGAATGGGTGAAGGTGGTTATATAGTGGGTTTTAGGGATAAGAAGAGGTGAACAAAGATGGAGAGGTGGGTAGTAATGGAGGATTTTGGGAGGAAGTGAAGAAGAAGAAGAGCTTTTTGGGAGAAGATTTAGCGGTGGGTCGGTGGAATTTCTAGGAATAGGGGATGAATTTGGGATTTGGGGGGTTTTAAGGGTAGTGGGTCGAGTTATATCCGGGTCAAAACTTGGATTTTAAAAAAATCTGGGCAATGGGGCGTCGCGCCAGTATGGCGCCTGGAGAGGCGCTCTGAATGTTGATGCCAGGCGCGGCACGCAAGCCAGTGTGCCTAGCTCTGAATTTTTTTATTATTATTATTTTTTCATTTTTCTTTCACTATTACAAACTAAGTTACAAAAATTTAAAAAATCCTATCTAGCTAAAACTAATAAATAAAAAATACTTCCTAAATTCTAAGAATTGAAACTATCCTAAAACCAAAAAAATGCAAAAAAAAATTTAACAAAACTACATATCTATTACATATTTTTCACGGGTTGCCTCCCGTGTAGCGCTTGATTTAACGTCGCGGCTTGACTCAGATTTGATCATTCATCGTTAAGCTCAACAGCCTCGCGATGACGATCCGAATCTTCACCAAAGTAGTGTTTCACTCTTTGTCCATTTACCAAGAACGTAGGGTCAGTCTCACCTTTAAGTTCAACAGCCCCATGTTGTGTCATTCTCACCACTTCGAAAGGACCACTCCATTTAGATCGTAGTTTTCCGGGGAATAACCTCAGTCTAGAGTGAAAGAGTAGTACCTTTTCTCCCGGAGTGAAAGTACGACAAACTATGTGCTTGTCATGTCACATTTTTGTCTTTTCTTTATAGAGCTTGGCATTCTCATACGCATGGAGCCTATAGTCCTCAAGTTCATGTAATTGATTTACTCTCTTCCTACCGGCTAGCTCGGGATCCAGATTTAATCTCTTAATCTCCTAATAAGCTTGGTGTTCTAATTCCGCCGGAAGATGACATGCTTTACCAAACACTATGTGATAGGGAGAAGTCCCTATGGGTGTCTTATAAGCAGTCCTATACGCCCACAACGCATCATCTAACTTCTCAGACCAATCCTTCCTCTGCGCATTCACCATTTTCTGCAAAATTTGCTTCACCTCTCTATTCGAAACTTACACTTGGCCACTCGTTTGAGGATGGTAAGTTGTAGCAACCTTTTGACGAATACCATACTTAGTAAGAAGATTTTTAACTAGATGGTTAATTAAATGCTTACCTCCATCACTTATGATTGCCCTTGGAGTGCCAAAGTGAGTGAAATAATGCTTCTTGATGAACTTGATCACAACCCTTGAATCATTCGAAGGAAGAGCGACAGCCTCAACCCATTTACTCACATAATCAACAGCCACAAGGATATATTGGTTTCCACTAGATGGCGAGAAGGGACCCATAAAGTCAATACCCCACACATCAAAAATTTCCACATCCAGAATGTTACTTAGCGGCATCTCATGTCTTCTTGAAATAGTACCCAACCTTTGGCATTTATCACAACCCTTCACAAAAGCAATAGATTCTTTAAATAACGAGGTCCAAAAGAAATCAAATTGTAGTACCTTATGCGTCGTGCGCTCTCCTCCATGGTGTCCTCCGTATGGGCTAGCATGACAACTTTCGAGCACTTTTTGAACCTCATACTCTGGAATGTATCTTCTCACCACCCGATCCACTCTTTGCTTGAATAAGAACGGTTCATCCTAGATATAAAACTTAGCATCATGATTGAGATTTTTCTTTTGTTGGGTGGTTGGACCTGGAGGGTAGTCTCCACTTAATATTAGATTCAGAATGTCCGTGTACCAGGGCACTTGAGAGATATCTAGTGCCATCAACTGTTCATCTAGAAACTCTTCCCGGATTTGTTCACCTTCATTCACATGGGAAAAATCCTCCAACCTAGACAAATGATCAGCTATTTGATTTTCAGTACCTTTTCTATCCTTAATCTCTAGGTCAAATTCTTGGAGAAGCAATATCCACCGAATCAGCCTTGGTGTAGCATCCTTCTTGTTGAATAGGTACCTAATAGTTGCATGGTCAGTAAAAACAATCATCTTAGTACCTACCAAATAGGATCTGAACTTGTCGAAGGCGAACACTAGAGCTAGCATCTCCTTCTCAGTCACTGTGTAATTAGCTTGTGCAGAATCCAGGGTCTTGCTTGCATAATAGATCGAGTGGAACACCTTATCTATTATTTGTCCCAACACTTCACCCACTGCAACGTCGTTTGCATCACACATGAGTTGAAATGGTAATTCCCAATTAGGAGCAATTAAGATGGGAACCTCAATTAAGTTCCTCTTCAACATCTCAAAAGCTTTCAAGCAAATCTCATCAAAATCAAATTTCACCTCCTTCTCCAAAAGATTGAACATAGGTCTTGCAATATTGGAGAAATCCTTGATGAATCTCCAGTAAAAACCTGCATGACCAAGGAAACTTCGCACCCCTTTTACATAAATGGGAGGGGGCAATTTTTCAATAACCTCTACCTTGGCTTTAATAACCTCTAATCCTGATTTCGACACCTTATGACCCAACACTATCCCCTCTCTCACCAAAAACTGACACTTTTCCCAATTTAGCACTAAGTTAGTGTCCTCACACCTAGCAAGTACTTTATCAAGATTCCGGAGACATACCTCAAAAGACTTTTCAAAGACGTAGAAATCATCCATGAACACCTCTACAAAGTCTTCTACCATATCATGAAAAATGGTCATCATACACATTTGAAAAGTCACCGGTGCATTGCAAAGTCCGAATGGCATGCGTTTGGAAGCATAAGTACCATAAGGACAAGTGAACGTGGTCTTTTCCTAATCCTTGGGTGTAATTAAAATCTGGTTGTATCTGGAAAACCCATCTAAGAAATAATAGTACTCATGTCCTGCTAGTCGATCAAGCATCTGATCAATGAAGGGAACCGGGTAGTGATCTTTTCGGGTGGCATCATTTAGTTTCCGGTAATCCATACAAATTCTCCATCCGGTCACTGTTCTAGTAGGAATCAACTCATTTTTTTCGTTCCATACCACTGTCATACCCCCCTTCTTAGGAACTCACTGCACAAAACTTACCTACTTACTATCAGAAATCGGGTACACAATTCCAGCATCTATCCATTTTATCACTTCTTTTCTCACCACTTCTTTCATCAAAGGAATTAGCCTACGTTGATGTTGTGCACTTGGTTTGTGATCATCTTCCATGTAGATTTTGTACATACATAACGCTGGGCTAATCCCATGAATATCAGCCATCTGCCATCCAATAGCTTTCCTTCTCCGCTTAAGGACCCTCAATGCTTCATCAACCTGTATTTCAGACAACTCGGTAGAATGTATAACAGGCAAAGTTTTGTTAGTACCCAAATACGCATACCTTAGGTGAGCAGGCAGAGTTTTTAGTTCCAACTTAGGAGCTTCTTTGATTGAGGGTTTGGGTGGAGGCGCTAACTCATGATCTAATGGCTCCACTCTATGCTTGTGACTATCCACTAATGCCAGATTCAAACATGTCTCTATCTCTTGAGCCTCAGTATCTCCATCTACCTCATGACCCACTAACACTCTTTCTAAGGGATCTTCAGGCACAACTAACTATGATTCTACTATGTGATCTACAACCGTAATAGTAGAAAACTCTTCATAGATAGAAGGCAGTTTTAAAGCGGTAGACATCAAACACTTCAACCTTATCATGTTCCCTCATAGTTAATTGCCCAGCTGCTACATCAATCCATTCCCTCCCCGTAGCCAAGAACGGAAGTCCCAAAATGAATGGAATTCAGAATCGGGTTCAAAGTATAAGACTACAAAATCCACCGAAAAAATCAATGAACCTACTTGTACTAGCACATCCTCTACAACCCCCTCTGGCCTAGAAATGGACCTATCAGCGAGTTGGAGAATGACAGTGGTTCATTTTGGACTACCTAACCCAAGCTTTCGATACAATGATAAAGGCATAAGATTAATACTCGCACCTAAATCACACAACCCCCGGGCATGAACACTTTGCCCAATTGTAATCTACACAGTAAAACTACCCGGATCTTTTAACTTTTTGGGTAGTCTATTTTGAATTCTAGAGCTGCACTCCTCAGTAAGTGCTACAGTTTCATACTCTGTGAGCCTCCTCTTGTTAGCCACTATCTCTTTTACGTACTTAGCATACTTCGGGATACCCTTCAAAATGTCAACCAAAGGTAGGTTAATGTGAACCTGTTTAAGGAGAGAGAGAAACTTACCGAAGCATTCACCCTCATTCTGCTTTCTGAACCTTCGTGGGAATGGAGGGGGTAGTTTCTTTTGAGGAACGGGCGTCTCAACATTGGAGTTCTTTACTACCTCTTCCACCTTCTTTTCTTTAGTACCTGCCTCAGTATGTCTCTTCTTTGGAGCTAGTTCCTCTAGTTGTAACCCACTTCTAGTACTTACCACATTCAGTTGCTTGGGGTTGGGTTCGGTATCACCGGGAAGCCCACCTTGGGGACGCAAGTTTAGAGAATTAGCTACTTGCGCAATTTGTTTCTCTAAACTCATTTGGGACATTTGGATGTTTCTAATGTTCTCATCCTGCTTATCTATCCTAGCATTTATTTTTGTCCCTATTTCAGCCATGAGCTTTTGGATTAGCTCCTGATTAGTCATCCCCCGTTTTGGTGCACTAGGATTTATGCCTTGATTAGGATTTTGGTATTGCTGCCCAGCCCCTTGTGAACGGTATGGGTTAGCCCCTTGCGCTTGATTTTGGATTTGGTTCCCACCCCATGAGAAGTTAGGATGGTTCCTCCAACTGAAGTTGTAAGTATTCCCATAGTTTTGCTGACCTCCACCTCTTTGCGCATTACTCACATAATTTACGGAATCCGGGTATGCCTCACATAGTTTGGTTTCATGAGCTCCACTACCACATACCCCACACCAATTAGCTGCATGTTGTACCATGTTAACCGGTGCTTGGTTTAGGGACATTTGTTTGAGATGCATGGTTATATTATGTTGCATCGCATCCAGTTTGGCATTTATGGCAGTGGCTTGGTCTACATCTAAGATTCCTGTGGCCCTTTGGGTTGTGGTCCTAGGCATTTCCCCCTCATACCCTGGGTTTCCTTCTGAGAGTCTATCGAGTAAGTCGAATAACTCTTCATAGGTTTTTTCTAGGGCTTGTCCACCTGCTGCACTGTTTAGAAGTACACGTGCATTATAATCTAAACCCTCAAAGAACGCGTGAGCAAGTACCTCATTAGTTTGCATGTGGTGCAGAAAAGCATTCAACATTTGTTTAAAACGAGCCCATGCTTGGTACATATCCTCCCCATGGTTTTTCTTAAAGCTTAGTATCTCACTCTTCAACCGTGCGGTTTTTTTGGATGGAAAGAATCGGCTAAAGAACTTATTTGCTAGATAATCCCATGTAGTGATGGAGTTTGGTGGCTCTGAATCTAACCACTGCCTGGCGGCTCCTAACAATGAATATGGGAACAATGTCATCCTCACATAGTCCGATAAGACTCCATTTGGGATGTATGTATCACTAATCTCTATAAAGTTCCTAATGTAGATTTGAGGATCCTCGTGGGGAAGACCGGTAAATTGTCCATTAGAATGGATGAGTTGTACCATGCCCTGTTTTAGTTCAAATCTACCCCCCGGTGGAGGTTTCCTTATACTAGACGCCACATTGGCTGTGAGTGGGACTGCCACATCACGGATTGGTCTTGCAGGTATGATAAGTGGTACATCTTGGTTATTCAAGTTCTTTTGGTTATTCACATTGTCTTGGTTATTATCCTCATTGTTTCCACGAAGACCTAACCCCAATTCTTCTTGACGCCCTCGATTAATTTTTTTGCGCTGGCGTAAGGCTCTTTCGGGTTCGTTTCTGGTTCGACAAGTTCTCCTTTCCGAGCCAGACTTGAGAGTCAAATGCCTGCAATAAACAATCTAAGATCACGTTATTAACACCTGAATATTCTAATTGTAGACTTAGGAAAATCGAATATAAATCAATTTCTAAGTCCCCGGCAGCTGCGCCAATAACTTTTTGCTCCCCAATATACACGCAAGTGTACGTGGTCTCTCAAGTAATATAGATTCGTAAAGAAACGAGTCATCGTTCCAAAGGGACTTATGATCAATTTATATTTAACACTCAATTCTACAAATAAAATAAAAGTAATTGTTTTAAGAAATAGTGATGATTATTAACTACTACTACTAATTATGCAATAAATATAAGTAACTAATTGTGAACGACTTTAAGATGATGTTTCGAGCAAGTAAAAGACAATACGAGGGCTACAACATGCAATGAATCTCATGTATCATATTTTAGGCAAAGAACTACTTTCGGTTGTCAAGTTACTGGTTTACAGGGGGTTAATTGTATGAGTCAGGTATCTTGACCTCTAGTCGCCTACTCCAGTTAGCTGTCTAACTATATCGTTGAGAGGGGATAAACAGGACTAACTGGCGAGCACTTATATTTCATCTTGTTTCGTAACCAAGAAAGTTGTTCATCCAGGCATCAATCCTAAACACAAATCACCTCAACTTAATGGATGGTCGAGCTCTCTATATTCTCTAGTCTATCTAACCCCTTCTCTCTCGATTTTAAGATTAGACAATAGATTTATCTTATGGTGATCAAGCACAAAATACTAAAACAAGAATATAGAAGTAACTTATAATGACAACCAAGAATTAATTCATAAACCTTAAATAATCAACAATCGATTCGTAGCTACAGCCCCAGAACTAGGGCGTTTAGCCACTCACACTATTAGAAAACCACAAAATACAATTGTTCATGCGATTTCTGGAAAACAGAAGGGTTAGAAGATTGAAACCTATTACAAAAGATGAAACTTGCTCTATAGCCCCAAGGGTCTATTTATAGATGTTAGGAAAATTAGAACCAAATTCTACTTCAACTAGGAGTCCTATTTAATCATGTTTTTGCTGGAAAAGTCGGAACAGGGGTGGGTCTTTGTGCCTCCCATTGCGCCTAGCTTGGCGCTCTAATGTTTCCTCATTGGTGCCTCGCGCCTGGCAGTGCGCCAGGCAAGCGTTCTAGAAATTCAAGCCTTGGCGCGTCGCGCCTGAGTGAGGCTTCTGAATTTTGGCCCTTGGTGCCTCGCGCCTGGAAGTGCGCCTCAAGAAGCACTCTGAAATTTCACCAGTGGCGCACTGCGCCAACCAGTGCGCCAGCCACTGGTGATTTTTACCTTAACCATTTTTTCGCGTTTCTTTGCTCCTCCTTTCTTCGTATCAACTCCAATCTCCTTGAGAGTTCCTGAAATAACTGATCATATGTTTTAGTGCACAATCATCACAAATTGACAAAATCAAGCTAATTGTCTTAGAATTATTCTTTAGTTCAATCAAAACATGGGAAAATCTCGATAACTTAGGCATATAAATACGCCTAAGATCACCACACTTCACTCCCCTTATCTAAAAGTAGGGATATCTCACTTGTACCACTTATATTCATTGCAGCTAACATCTTAATTCCTCACCTACTCTATGTCAAGCTTACCAGATCAGATCTAAAGACTAACATCATCACTCTCATATTGTCATTCTTTTGATCACAACGCTCATCTCAAATTCAAGTTTAATGTTTATTACTAAACCCAGATATCAATATGATTTCTCACTTAATATACTAACTTACAACTACTAAATACAAATTAAGAAACACTCGCCCACTAAAACCTCATGACAAGTAGTCAATCTTTACCTCTCAGTATTCATACTTACAACTTACCGTACTTCCTTTCATAACTTAAGTGTTATTTATCCATTCGCTATACATAATTGCCTAATTAGTTATGTAACACTCTGAATATTATGGGCTCTCCCATAAAAATCATAAGCCTAGTTTAGAGCTATCACCTCATGAATACTCATGCTCTTCTATTCCACACTTACACTTGGTCGTTACTAACACAATGACACATCATCATAAACTCCTTTCTAGTTAAAGTATATTTCTAACTGATCCATACTAGTAACTCTTACTCTACCTCCTATCATGAAATCTACACAAACTCATCACTTCTTAGACTACACATAAGGGAAAACTCGTCATTAATAACTTATCGGTTGCATGACTATAATAACATAATTTACCTCATCACTATCTACCTTTCTTAGATTACTATACCTTTGAATGCATTCTTCTAACTCTAGGCACTGTTACTACTACTTCTTATAGAATCGTAACTCATACTATCTTTTCAGGTGAAAATACTACCCAAGATCTAAAATATAATTCCTCATAAGGGTCTCAACTGAAACAAGGTTTAGAGAAGAGAATTTGGGAGTATATCTCGCTTTAAGCTCGAACGCACGATTCATATGAATAAGAGTGCATTATTTCGAAACTCAACACTTAAACTCACTCACGGGCTTCTCGCAAGCCCCTCTGTAGTCTCATGACTTTCTCAAGATTTTGCTGAGATTAAATCTTCGATGCGGATTTGGGCTTTGCTTTTCAACTACCTTGAGTATGAGGGGTAGTCGAATAGATATGAGAAAAGCACGAGTTAGAATAAATTTCTTATGACACAATTCTACTGCACGATTTAGAGTATTAAGAAAGGGAGATTTTTCTTAAATGTTTGTAGTCTCTTATTTATAGAAGTGGGGCGCTCACAACCATAAATAAGATCCTACTGACATGGCTTCATAGAAACCCTAGGACACTTGAAATCTGTGCTCTAATACCATGTTTGTCACGACCCGAGACTACACCCTGGACGTGGCCGGCACTCGAGAACCATTTCTAGTCCCCAAGTGCACCCTCATCTTGTTTGACTACAAGCGGAAGACTAACTCAAGCATATATAAGTATCAAATTGAAAGTAACGTTTAAAAATAATTTTTTGAATCTCAAAACTGAATTGGATATACTGAGTATGAAATATAAGTTTAAATAAAACATCTGAAAACTGGAAAACTCTCCAAAACTGTCTATCTATGAAGCCTCTACTATTAAAGAAAGATGTCGGGACAAGACCCACGACACCTCAAAACTACTAACTTGAAAGTAACTGTGAAGTCCTCTGGAATACAAGGAGGCTCACCAAACCTAACTGGAGTGTAGAGTGATCTCAACGAAGCGTCTGTTGATAATCATGAACACCTATATCAGCATCATAAAAGGATGCAGGTCAAATGACATCAGTACATGGAATGTGCGAGTATGTAATATGGCTGAGTAAACAAATAACTACATTGAATGACTGAAAGCAACTCAACTGAATCAATACATGAACATGAAGTGAAAACCATTTAACCTTTACAGTAAAATATACAATGAAAACAACATGAAAATAATATACTTTACTTGTGGGAAGTTTTTCTAACCGACAACCATTACCATGAGCCTAGCAATGATACAACGTTTTGCCTCACGTTGCTAGGGTCATCCTATACTTTGTCAGGGTATAGGATGATATCGCGACTATGGATCCATCTAATTAGCCTTCTCAGAGGCAGTGAGGAGTCGCATGAAAAATCAATGATATCCTATCCTACGCTTGCTACATAGTTCTATGGGACTTCCGAATCATAAAAGACTCAAACCCAACTCGGTGGTCGATACTACTCCCAAAATAATTAATATAACTTTGTGCTCAATTCACCCATTACAAAGAATGGACTTCTTACATTACTTGAAATACTTTTCAAAACATGAGACGTGTTTACCTTCTTGAAAACATGCACTTATGAACTTATCTTTCAAGTCCAATAATTAACATAGGTACATATGTATATGTATGTATATGAATAAAATAACATTAGAAACTCTTAAGTCTTTATGAAATAGAACCTTTAAACTTTTTCTCAAAACTCATCTTTAGTTTCTCAAAAACTCAGTTTAAAACTCAAGTGTTGGCTTTGAAAAACATCTCAAGGTTTATAACTCAAAATAGGGTTCATGCTGAATTATAGATATGAACAAATCAACTCATGAATCTCAACAAAAATATAGAAACTCAATACTTAGGAATAGAATTTCAAAAGAATCAGGAATTCAAGAACTCAAAATCAACTTATCTCAAGAATACTCAAATCTAGGGGTAGAATCCTAGATTTCTCTTTTACTAATTTAAAAGTAGATGTAGGGAGTGAGGACAAACTAGTCCAACACTATGATAGCCTTACATACCTGGAAGAACAAGGTTCTTGAAGAATCTTAAAGAATCTTGATTAGAAGTCTTGAAACCCTAGCTTGAAGGAGAAAAATCAAGAAAACCTTTCTTGAGATTCTTGAATTAGTTTCTTGAAATCTCTATGGCCAAGAATTATGATTTTCATTAGTGATTCATAATTGTATGGAGGAATTTGAGTGGGAAAGAATCAAATTCTTTGAGAAGGACTTACCTTGAAGAAGAATCTTGAAAATAATTTAAAGAATCTTGAATGGAGTCTTCTACTTTGATTTTTCCTTAGGGTTTTGCCCTAGGGTTTGAGAAAGAAGAGAATGGTGGATTAAAATATTAAAATATGATTGTTTTGAGCCTTATATTAGTCAAGAAATTCTTTTAGGGTTTTCTTGGAGGTAAAAAGACAAAAAGATCTTTTTTAATGTTTTCCTATCGGTAAATTCGTCACTGCACTGTATCAATTACTAAAATGGTCATAACTTTTTACTCAGAAATTTGATTGACACGAAATTTATGGCGTTGGAAAGTTGATTGAAATATCTTTAATTTGATAGGTTATGATTCACGTAACTCTTTATATTCTAACAGATATGGTCATTTGAAGTTGACCCAAGTAGAATCTTACATCAAAATTTAATCGATAAGGAAACTTTCAACTCTACTTTGTGCTAGGAGTTTCTAGTAACCTTAATTGATATCCAAAATCATTCTCACACTAAAGAATTTACCTTTACACATATGGATAATTTATGAATCACCCGATATGACCCTACAGGTAAATAAAGAATGGTCCGAGTCTTGACTTAGAAATTTTTGGGGTGTTACATTAACCTTCGACTTGAAATTTAGGAATATGAGAATTGACATGTTAATTGGCATCAATCTTTAAGAACTTTATTATAGATTTTGATGAGTTTTTGGGTCTAGGCTAGACATATAGTAATATGAGTGTTGTTAGTTTTGAAATCTTATTGTGGTTATTTATTTAAATAGATTGAATTGATTTAGAAGTCCAACAAAAGGGGAAAGCTCAAGTCCCGGAGTGATTGTTCGATTATTTGAGGTAAGTAAATTTCTAAACCATTGTTAAGTGTATTGAATCGTGTATTTCCTTGTGATATGTGTTGGAGCATAATGGGACTTGGTGATGGGTTGACTTGTCCTTATTGAATAATTCTAATGACGAAAAGGGGGTAATAAAAGGCAATGTGATTATTTATTGGTGTGTGATGTGTTGAGAATGGTTTGAAAGACTAATTGATTCATTGTTTATGTTGTATCACCATTGTGTTGTTGTAAATTGTGCATTATTATGAAAATGGTCATCTTCTCAATATTTGTGTGAACATGTCATTTGCATTGATTCTGAGACATGGTTGTGACAAGTGTTATGTGAATTGAGGAAAATAACAAATTAAAGAGGATGTACCATTTTGAGGGACGTGTCGCACGCCACGACGGATTCTATTATCGAGAAATGTTTCACACACTGCAACTGATTTTATTATCGAGGGTCGTATCGCACGCCGTAACGGATGCATTGATAGATATATCCCTCATAGGTCCCGGACTGGGAGACAGCGGGTGTGTATCGTTAGGTCAGACATGCATCACTATACTTGAAGTTGCATTTCATATCTTTACCATTTGTTAACTTGTGAGTTCCTTTCTGTGGAACTTGTGATTGGTGAACCTGATCTTATGTGTTGTTGATCTATATTGTTGAAGTGATGTGGTTGAATTTTGCGCAATGTAAATTGTGAACTATTAGGTTGGATCGGTTTTTATGCAGGTTTTAGTTGTGGAGGTTCAGTTGGGGCGTAACGAGTACCCGTATTCTATTCCCTTAGCTTGTGTTTAGAAGTTTACTTGCTGAGTATCGTGTTGTTGGTACTCACCCCTTGCTTCTACATTTTTGTAGGTTACTAGCCCGGATCTTTGTGATACTCTTTTTCTTCTCTTCTTGTCTGAGGCTTCTTGTGGAGGTTTGTGAGGTAGCTGCTTGTCATCTCAACAGACCTTCTTACTTCTATTTATGATCTTGTTCTACTTTAGTAACAACATCAATTGAGACTTATGTTTTCTTTCAATTTTAGTGTAATAAATTAGAGGCTTTTGCACGTGGCAACCAAGTTTTTGGGGTATATTTAAGTCGATTATGAATTTATGTATTATATTAAAGTATTAGACTTTTATTTATAGATTATTTTCGTACTTTATCATAATGGTTGAGTTTAGATTGACTTTTCTTGGTGGTATAAGACGAGTGTCATCACGTCTATTTTTGAGACTTTATAAAATGGTATCAGAGCCCCAGATTCATACGTCTCACATATGTACAAGCCGAGTCTAAGTAAAGTCTCAAGGATCGGTACGGAGACGTCTGTACTTATCTTCGAGAGGCTATAGTGAACTTTAGGAAAAATCTTCACTTTTTGAATCTATATCGTACGTCTTTGGTCCAATTTAATTCTTATCGCTTCACTCCATTCACTCTCAATTATAGTGATGACTCATGCGTAGTTCCTCAAGTGAGCAGTTGGTGTGTCATGTATGGCTTGGATGTTAGACCTAGTACTAAAGTGGAAGTGATAAACTTATGGAAATGATGTGTGGTTAGATTCGGAATGTTGAACAATTTCAAGGGTTGAGTAAGGTGATGATTCGATGATGCATTTTGAGGATATTTGAATGATGAGGTTGAAAAATGGTTCAACAGACTTCATAAACATGTTATCCTTTTTAGGTTAGTTACCCCAGCAAAAGGAATAGTTATTGAGTGGTATAACCAATATCTTGAGAGGTTTGATAATTGGAAGTGAAACGATTAAAAGGAAGGCTAGATAATGAACATTGTAACTTTGGAAACTATAGTTATTAAAGTTGTCATAACATGTATAGGTTGCTTAGCGAATGATGAGAATGATGTTACGCTAAGTGAGGTCAGGATCTTTGTTGCAATTTCATAGATTGAGTGTATATCAAAGAGGGTCATGATATGACTACTATAACGGTACCAATGCTTACTTGGTTAAAGTTAGGGAGTGTATTACTTCTGCTATCAACCCTGATCTACGAAAGAATGCATATCGTTTGGGCTAGAGACCGAACAAATTTGGTTTTGCTTTGCAGCTATTCAATGGGTAGAAATGTGTGGGCTATTTGGATATGATATTCTCGGTAGGTACGATGTGTTCTAGTGGTGGATCTAACAGACTTTCACGATATGGTACTAGTGGTATATGGAAATGGATAAGTCGATTGTCAAGTGTGAATACTACCTACTTAAGGGTTGTCAGTTGTATCACATGATCGGATAATGAGATTTTATATTGCATTCACATTTGAGAAACCAACTAGTTTGTTACTACAGACGCTTTGGTTAAAACATAATTTATAAAAAAAAATTAGTGGTGCATCTTTGGTATGGTATTAATTTGTTTAGGTTGTGACGTATATTCCAACAACTCTAAATAAAAACCGGTGAATTCATCGTTAGCTCCAAAGGAGTGGATTGACATCATTATGACAAGCTTATGGGTAAAGAAAGTCCTAGTTAGTATACTTAGGTGAAGGCAATTAAAAAATAAGAGAGCGCGTATAAAATTGAGTTAGTCCTTTGAATTTTATTGGTATAGTTGGGTTTGAGATGTCATGTCGATGACAAGATTGACTTTGTGGTGATGGCAAGGGCTAACCGAGCATAATGGTAATAAGAGTTTGTGATGGATTGTGATTGGGATGCAACTATATGATGAGGATTGTTGATTAAACAAAGTTTTATATTGTAATGACGTCTTGTGAGTATCTAAGGTTGTGGTTTGCTACTATTTGGTGAGTAGCGTGGCTGCATGAAAAGTTGTAGAAGGTGTTGAGACATCGCTCGAATAGAATTGAAATGAACTAGAGTCACAAATGAAAAGAATTAGTGGGATGTAGTTTAGCCTTCGGAAAGAGGCGAGAACAGGGATATTTACTCAGATTGTAAGGGCCAAACATGTATCTTCAGATAATGGAGAATTGGGTTCAAAGACACGTGGTTTCATTTGTTTTGCTATGGGTATGGTAATAGTGTTACGTGTCGTTCATATGAGTTAAAAACTGTCTGATAAGATTTGAGGAAGAAGTCTACATACGTTCGGCTCGAGTACAGTGATATGTTTTTTTGTGGTTTTGAGATTGGTAACGGGTACAGTTGAAATCAGAATTCAATTTTTTTATTGTAACTCTACGTTCGTGGCAGTACTTTTGTCATGATATGGATTAGTATGATAAGAAATGATTGATTGCATCGTATATTAGGCATTTGGAAGGACTTGTACATGATTTAGATCGTAAAGTTTGTTACTTTTGATTGTTAAAAGGCCTTAGGAAGTGCTTCACTTAAAGTTTTGTTTTAGAATATGAGGTAAATGTCATGGGTTGTTGGTCAAATGACAATATTGGTAAGCGAGTTAGTGAAAAGAACAAAAGTCTGGTGATTGAAGAGTTCAAGGTATTTAAAATTTGCATCATAGAAAGAATTTAAGAAAGGCGAAGGAATAAGATCTCTCATATAGATCCTTATTTCAAAGTGGAATGTTGTATGAATTTTCACGTTTGAGTTTAGAAATGACTATTCAAGGTGAACTGGTTCGGTACAGACTTACTGGGAATTATTAACGAATTTTATGAAGATTGAGTTTGGTTTAGGTGACTAACAGTGATGTATGAAAGATTCTGATGTGTTTATGTCGGGTTAGGTTGTTCAAATTATGGTAAATAACTTATTTATGCACTACAAGATAGACCTACATGGCTTTTATTTGAGTTGCGGACCCCACTCTGGAAACGGAGATACCCACATTAATAGCAGGTCTTATTCCAGAATTGAATAGGTCGGCAGATAAGAAGATTTGTCCATCAGTAATGGAAATTACATTAGTAGGAATATAAACCGAAACATCTCCGGATTGAGTTTCAACTATTGGAAAGGCGGTCATACTTCCTTCACCTAAACTAGAACTTAATTTAGCGGCTCTTTCCAAAAGGCGTGAATGCAAATAAAAAACAGTTCTACATGGTTATTGAGGATTTTGAGGAGATTGAGACTACTTTGTCGATAGGACTACACAGAGCGTGGTGATGTGTTACATAAACACTTGATGGTAAATGGAGGTTATGCGCTCATAGTATATAGAATTATTAGTGTTTACCAAGAATCTCTCTAAGTTTTGGCATGCGGTATATGATGGTCGAATGGTAGTTGAAACTTGGTATGTGAAAGATTGTGTGGAGTGGACTTTGGGCGATTCAATAGTTTTATCTCAATGGGAAGGTACTACCACACTTAGAATTAGTGCTATCAGCCTTGAATGGGACCCCAATCATGAAATGCTTGCATGGAAAGAGAGGAAGCCATAGTTTGAAATTTTTAGAGGCAACAATGTATTTACTAAGAAGACTTAGATACTAGTGACATTTTGAGAGCAAGGCAAATGGCCAAAGTGATTATGATGTTATGTTTTATTAAGAGTGTTGGCTTCAGTAGAATACTGTGAAGAGTATTTGAGGTTTGATGAATTGAGTATGTGTACGATCGTAATGGGGACTAAACCGGTGGATTAGGTGTAACTAAAAATCAAAGAGATGGAGTCAAATGAATGGAAATGTTTGATATGGTTATTATGGAAGGAGTATCGGTACATTCTTATGGATCACCTACTTCGTTTTGGTGATATTGTTTGGAGTGTGATTCTCTACATATGCCCATACGTGTTTCCACATCTATAGGTGAATCTCTAGTGGTGGATCGGGTATACCTATCCTGCAATTGTCCTCTTGGTTGGGTCGCATTCTTGGGCATACTTGGTCATTTCAATTATGACAGATTTGGTGTTGTTTGGGATAGTCGAAGTATACCAGTAGTTCTACATGCACGACCTTACTTATAAAAATTTATAGGAGAGCTACCATGAATATTGACAGTTGTCCGACAGTTTTAAGATTTATCTCGTCGTTGGGATCACGTTCTGGCTATGTGCGATTAAATGTGGGGATCATTAGGTCTAGTTCTACCATTCTTAAGGGTTGTCTACAATCATAGCTACTAATCTAGCATTCTGACAGTGTTGTTAGAGATTTTGTATGCTTGGATATATCGCCCGTTGGGTGGTTACTTGATCATTTTCTTCTTTTGGTTAGATAACTTTGACCGTCCCTTGATGAATACCCGATGTCTAAAAAATAGAATTTTAGAACTTAAGTTCGTGAAAATATTGTGTTGTGAGAAGGAAATCTTGATAAGATTTGTGATGGCTTGTGCATTATTAGTGGGTGGTGGTTGGTTCAGGTTCACTTCTAGTCGTAGCTAGTAATGATTTAGAATTTTATCATGGTTATTTGGAAAAGATTCATCATGGTGGTTGTGTTATGGTCCAGAGGGTTTCAATTCAGATTGGGTTCATGGGTTAGTCCATGACTTGGTAATCACTCCTAATTTGTGGATCTGTCAAATTTTGATTCGAAAGTTCAGTCCTTAGTAGTTGCTCTTGATGGAATGGTCTTAAGGATGAGCTCACTTGGAGAGAAACATTGACTCTGGAAATTATACCACAGCCTTTTGGTAGCGTTGGTTATTCTTCCTTCTTCTTCCTTAAGTTCGAGGATGAACATGGTTTTTAGTGGTGGATAATGTAATGATCCGTTAGACCATTTTGAGAATTAGTCCTATCTCTTTCATAAAGGTCCCTTTCTGTAAATTTTAATGGGAATTTTAAATTACTCGTTTAACTATGGTTATTTAATTAGCGGGTGAATTTTAAGTATTTAATTTTAGTAATTAGTTAATGGGTCAAGTCCATAATTTATTTAATATCCTATACTACTTGACCCATGTGTTGAAGTAAGTTAGTAGGGTTTAATAATTTTAGACTATACAATTTAAGAGGAAAAAAGAAACCTGGAAAACGAGAACCTGGACTGACAACCAAAGGATGATCGAGTGTCTCAGGTATAATCTCGCCCAAATTTATATATTCGTGAAACTTGAATGAAATTATATCACTATTATTCTATATTATTAATATGTGGGGAAAGAGAACACTAGAGTTAATGCAAGAAATTAATGGCAATTGGGTGGGGACAAGGAATCATTGGCTATGATGCCAACTTTGACAATTTGAAGAATTTATCAATGTATTATATATATATATATGTAATAGATTGCTGAGAGGTTAAGGTTCGTTCAGGTTGTTCGTAGTAAATTTACCAGGCGTGTTCTTGATTTCGGTTATAAAAATTTCCTTTGGATATCACAATACAAATTAAGTTTTTGATATATTGAGATAAGTAATTAGATATTAGGCGTATTATATTATATGAATGTTATTACATTTATGATATTCGAGAAATTGAAATTTAACCCCAAACTTGAAATTTGGAAATATGAGAATTGACATGTTAATTGGCATCAATATTTAAGAACTTAATTATAGGTTTTGATGAGTTTTTGAGTCTAGGCTAGACATATAGTAATATGAGTGTTGTTAGTTTCGAAATCTTATTGTGGTTATTTATTTGAATAGATTGAATTGATTTAGAAGTCCAACAAAAGAAGAAAGCTCAAGTCCCGGAGTGATTGTTCGACTTATTAAGGGAAGTGGATTTCTAAACCCTAGTTAAGTGTATAAAATCGTGTATTTCGTTGTGGTATGTGTTGGGGAGTAATGGAACTTTGTGATGGATTGACTTCTCCATATTAAATAATTCTAATGATGAAAAGGAGTACTAAAATTCAATGTGATTAATTATTGGTGTGTGATGTGTTGAGAATGGTTTGAAAGACTTATTGATTCATTGTAGATGTTGTATCACCATGTGTTGTTGTGAATTGTGCATTATTATGAAAATGGTCATCTCCTCATTATTTGTGTGAACATTTCATTTGCATTGGTTCTGAGACATGTTTGTGACAAGTGTTTTGTGGATTGAGGAAAAATAAGAAATTAAAGAGGATGTACCATTTCGAGGAACGTGTCTGTCACGCCCCGAGCCTACACCCTGGACGTGACCGGCATTCGAGAACCATTGTTGGCCCCAAGCGAACCCTTGGCCTGGCTCAATTCTCAGTGGAAGACTTACTTAATAATAAGGGACCCTCAAATATAACTCAACTTATAAAAACATCAATACTTAAATTAGTTTACCTCAATATAGTCTGAAATGTTCAATAACATTACTATTCAACTGAAGTCATAAAAATTTAACAAAAGAAATGGAAATGACTCCTGAAAACACTAATAGCTATGAAGTCTCTAATGATAATGATGGAAGTCGGGACAAGACCCACGACCCACGACATCCTAACAAAACTGAAAAGTAAATGAAATTCCTCCGGAAGCAAGTAGGCTCACCAAAGCAACTCTGGAACTGCAAGTGGTATCAATGGTGCACCTGTTGATGACCCTGAACTCCTGTATCTGCATCATGAAAGATACAGACCAAATGGCGTCAGTACATGGAATGTACGAGCATGAAAGGGGAACTCTAAAGCACAGACATAAGCTTGAACTTGATAAAAAGGAAGAACATACTCACCTCATCTCAACTCAACTCAAGGATACAAAATGATACTCAAAGATACTAAAAAAATACTCAACTTAGAAATATTCAACTTAGTTCAATATAAAAGCAACAATAAAGATTCATTATAAAGAAAGCTTTTAAAACAGTAGATAATAACTCAATGTATTTAAAAATACAATAATAACTCTTTACTCTTATTTGGGAGATTCTCTAACCGGCAACCATCACTATGAGCTATATCATAATACAGCTTCTCGCTCACGCTGCCATAACTGTCCTATACCTTGCCGGAGTATAAGACATCCTCAACTAAGTGGATCCACTAAGCTATGGTTAAAAGCAATAAAGAATTATCTAAAAAGTATGATTCTTTACTCATGTTGGCGTACATTGTTTATGAGGACTTTGAGTTGTCTGAACTCGTCCCCATATCGGTGCTCAATACTACTCCCAACAATATAATTCATGCTCAAATGTTTAAAAACATTTCCTCATCCTGAAACTTTGAGATTATTACTCAAAAGGTTCTCTTAAAAGAGATAGCGCTCAAAACTCCTCATGAACTCATTTGGAAATCGAAGTTTCCTCTCATTTTAAATGTAAAAACATTTACTCTTGGGATTACTTAGTTCCCATATATTCATTTTGAAAAATAAAACTCAACTCTCCTCATCCTCATACTCAAGTACACAAGTCTTAAAACAAGTTTTAAAAGTTTGTAAAAGACTTCTCAAAATGACTCAAAGGACTCCCTCGAACTTTACTCTTAACTCTATCTTGAATTTGAATTATGAATTCAAGAGTTACGATTCATGATATGAAGGATCTCATGATGATTAAATGTAGTTTAGAAAGTTATGATTAAGAAGGAAATGAAAGCTCGACTCCAAGGAACAAGTACGAAACAAAAACAAAGAAGAAAGTGGTCTGACGCTTTGTGGTGCATGGGTGGCACACCGCGCCACGCCTCCCCTTACTGGGGCTGGTTTCAGGCGCACTGCTGGCGCCCCACGCCAGCCCTACTGGTGCATCGGGGGCGCGGCTCCCCAGCCCTTTTCCCGAAAGTTTCGACGAAATTTTCTTCTCGATTTTTTACCCTAATTCACCTAGAATCGAATGGTTTCTTCAAAACTCTCTTATGTTCGAATAACCAACATAAGTAACTGAAAATCTACTCAAAATCATAGCATTCACCTCAAGAAGTCATCAAATCCCATCATTAACGATTTAAGAATGAAACTTCAAGAAACTCATCTAGAACTTCAATACATGAATTGTCATGGACGAAATTAACTCAAGAAACTCATGATTGGCGTGAGGGTGAACGAACCCATCACTATGAAAGCTTACATACCCCGTAAGGATAAAATCCTTGGTGAAATTACTTGAAGATCCCAAGAACCTTGAACGAACGCTTGAACTTCTCCTTTCGTTCTCCTCTTGAACTTCTCTCTAAAACCCTAGGTGCGTTTAAGAATTGTGAAAATTTATCTAAGTCAGTTTAAACCCCTAAAATATTACTAAAAATGAGTTAGGATAGTGGGGTAAGGAAAAGATCAAAATACCCCTTCTTAATTTGGATGAATTTCCTTAATCGGACATGCTGAACTCAAACGGGTATTTCTCCCTCATCTGAACTCGGAATTTAGCAAAATCAGTGGGTTGGAAAGACGACTCAACGATCTTTCATTTGATACATTATGGGTCACCTAACTCATCCTGTACTGAAAGTTATGGTCGTTTGAAGTTGACCCAAAACTCACAATTTAAGGCTAACTTGCAAAATTCACAATTTAGATCTTTCCAATTTAGACCGAGGTGTTAGAGTGTCGCGCGCCGTGACGGATTCTTTTATCGAGGGACATATCGCACTCCGTGACATATTCTTTTATTGGGAGACATTTCGCATGCCGTGATGGATTTTATTATCGAGGGCTGTGTCACACACCGCGATGGATGCATGGATAGATATGTTCCCCATGGGTCCTGAACTGAGGGACAGCGGGTCTGTATCATTAGGTCAGAAATGCATCACTATACTTGACATTGCATTTCATTGCATTGCATATATTTACCTTTTGTGAACTTGTGAGTGTCTTTCTGTGGAACTTGTGATTGGTGAACCTGATCTTATGTGTTGCTGATCTGTATTGTTGAAGTGATGTAGTTGAATTATGTGCTATGTAAATTGTTAACTATTAGGTTGGACTGATTTTTATGCAGGTTGTAGTTGTGGAGGTTCGGTTGGGGTGTAAGGAGTACCTGTATTATATTCCCTTAGCTTGTGTTTAGAAGTTTACTTGTTGAGTACCGTGTTGTTTACTCACCCCTTGCTTCTACATTTTTGTAGGTTACTAGCCCGGATCTTTGTGATACTCTTTCTCTTCTCTTCTTGTCTGAGGCTTCTTGTGGAGGCTTGTGATGTAGCTACTTGTCATCTCAGCAGACCTTCTTACTCCTATTTATGATCTTGTTCTACTTTATTGACAACATCATTTGAGACTTATGTTATCTTTCAATTCTAGTGTAATACATTAGAGGCTTGTGCACGTGACAATCAGATTTTGGGGGTATATTTAAGTCGATTATGAATTTATGCATCATATTAAAGTATTAGACTTTTATTTATAGTTTATTTCCGCACTTTATCATAATGGTTGAGTTTAGGGTGACTTGTCTTGGTGGGATAAGACGAGTGTCATCACGTCTATTTTTGGATCGTGACATATATAGGATCTAAAAATAGTAGAGTGTACACAAATTTTATTTCTATCTTATGAAAATAGAGAGTGTAAACAAATATTATTCTTATTTCACTACTTGGTGAAAATAGAGAGATCATAAAGTGTACGCAAATTTATTATCTATCTCAGAGAGACAAAGAGAATATTTTTTATAAATACTTAGCTAAAACATTTCAAATTAGTTTTGAAAGAGGAAGTACAAAAATAAAGAAAATTATAACAACTAATAACGAAAGAACTTATGTCATTCTAAAAGAAAACTTTATGGACAGCTGAATAAAAAAGCGGTAAACAAAAATATAAGAAAGTATATCTATTCTATACTACCTTAAAAGCATGAACTCCCTAACTTGAATGTTATACCCCAACACAAGACATCCAATTTAGTAAATCTTCTATATTTTATATTTTATATTTTATATTTTATATTTTATATTTTATTTATTTACTTATTTATTCTATATTATATTAAAAGATGATACTTTTTCACATTGACGGGTAGTTGTGACTTCTCCGAAGGATTGTGCCTTTTTTAAAGAATTGTGACTTTTCTGATGAGTTGTAACATTTTCCAATGGTTATGATTTTTCTAAAGGGTTGCGAATTATCTAATAAGACATGATAAACAACTTTTCATACTATCCTTTCTTTTCTATAAATAGAGGAATTTTCGCACATTTTTAAACTACGAATTTTGCAAGTTTTTTATTCTTCTTCTTTTTCTTAAGTCAAGGAAGATTGTGAGAATTGTTCAATTATGCAATTACAATAGTTTTTTGTCAGAAAATTAGATGGATAAAAAAAAATGATGCAACAAGGAGAATGAAATAACTCAACTTCAAACGAGAAGATTATCTAGATAATTAATGTGTACTTATTTTCAATAGCATAAATATATTTTTGCAACAACTTCTACTTTACAAGAAGTTCAATGATTTTTTGTTGCACAAACTACCACCTGGTGTTCAAGCTTTGAAAAGAGGATTTGATCAAAAACTTGTTTGAAGAGTCCAAACTAGATTTAATAAGTACTCTTCCGTCTCTAATTTATTTGTTGTACTTTTATTTTAATTATGTTTATAATAGAATGTTCTTTTTTTGTGGGGGAAGAGGGGACAATTTTTTAATTCTAACACTTCATGTTACATGTTTAAGACCACAAAGTTATAAGACATTTTTGTATAGTCTACATATCCATAAATTAAAAGTCTTTTTTATTTTTTAAAATTTTGTATCAAATTACAATTATACAAATCTATATATATCTTTCTATCTATTTATTTATAACACCTTAAAAGTATAAACTACATATCTTAAATGTTAACTTATTATAATCTCCCTCGACTTATAACACAAAATTTAGTATATCTTCTATATTTTATGTTATATTATATTTATTTATTTATTTATACTATATAATATTATATTAAAATAAGACACCTTTTCACATTGAAGGGTCGTGACTTTTCCAAAGAGTTATGACTTTTTCGATGAGTTATGACCTTTTCGAAGGGTTGTGACTTTTCTATAGGGGTGTGACTTTACCAAAGAGTTGTGACTTTTCCGATGAGTTATGACCTTTTCAAAGGGTTGTGACTTTTCTAAAGAGTTTTGACTTTTTTTTTATAAGACACAACAAATAATTTTTCATACTACCCTTTGTTGGCTATAAAAAGAGGGTTTCCTCACATATTTAAACTACAATTTGTTTAAGTTTTCTATTATTCTTCTTCTTTTTCTTAAAATACTTAATTTGGTATATCTTCTAGATTTTATATTTTATTTATTTATTTATATTATTTTATTTTAAAAGAACACACCTTTTCGCATTGAGTGATTACCACTTTTCCGAAGGCTTGTGACTTTTATGATTAAATACAAGAGAAAAAGACATAAAGTCACCAATAAAGTTTACTCGTATTTGCATAAAGACACCTTAACTTTGGCAGTGTCCTATTACCCCACAGAAGTTTTTAATATCTTTGTAAATGGGCCATTTTGATCCATTTCCTCGTCTGGGTTGTTACCACGCACATAAGGCGCGTCATGCAGTGTTTTCACTGCCATTAACCAGTTTAAAAGTGTCACGTGTCATTTTATTCCTTTATTATTAATTATTTGATTACTTTACATCATCTTCCCCAAATTTAAACCCAAAAGAGTCGTTGTAGCCTTAAATTTATGATTTCATCTTTTTTTTCCATAGCAAGATCAATGTTGGTGCTCTCTGTTTGAAGAATTCATCATCTTCCCCAAGTGCAATAAGGTAGGAATTCGTTTTATCTTTTAATTTCCAGTACAAAGCGTTAATTTGAAGTTTTTTATGGTTTAATTTATTCTTAATTTTGTGATTAGGTTTTGATCGAAAATGTCAAATTTAATGATGATATGTATTTGTAATGATGAGAATGATCCGATGTTGCGAGTGAAATTGCGATGCAAACATGGTGACTTACTATTAATGCAAACTTCATGGTCGGAGCACAATCCAGCTCGAAGATTTTGGTCTTGTCCACGCTATGGTGTATGTTTCCTAATTCTTTTCTGGAGATCTTTTGTTTATGTATGTTTATTTAATTTGTTTTTAGCGTATTTTAGGAGGATGCGTGCAACTTCTTTAGATGGAGGGATCGTGAAGATGTTGATATACGATCCAAGTACGTTATTCTGACATTGGAAAAGAGAATTAAGGAGTTGGAAGAAGCATTGGCATGTTATGAAAGTCGTGTTGAAAGTAACCAAGTCATGATGAAGGAGAAGAAGAAGAAGAAGAAGAAGAAGAGCAAATGGTGTAACTTGAAGCTAATTGTCTTGATCGTTATTATGTGTTTTCTATTTTTAAGCCTAACCAAGAATGTGAAGGATGGAAGTTGTAGGTGTGTGCAACCAAAATTGCCATAGACATCTTTAGTTACTTTCAAGTTTTTGAAGTTGTAGGTGTGTGTAACTTGAAGCTAATTGTCTTCATCTTGCTTTGTTGAATGCTCAAGTTTTTGTTGGTCTTTGTTGTCGAAATAGTTATGATTTGAACAAGTTTTTAATGTATTTGGTTGTCTATATTATTGTGGTAACCATTTGAGAAACTTCAAAAATATGTTCAACTACAAATAAATGAGAAGAATATAGCTAAAAGCAACAAAAAACTGATAAAAAAAGGACTTCATTCCAACATAATCATTCAATTTGAAGTACAACTATCAAGTTGATCTTGTTTTGTTTGGTTACACGCAAAATTGAGTTTGATTCAAACTAAAACAGAACCAAAATATACATAATTAAAATTTGTTGGTCAAAATGAACAAGACAACATCAAAATGCCCTTCTTCCATGGCACAGGAGTCTTCCTAGTTGAACTTGTTTGGCTTTGGCTATTAGCAGTAGCAGTAGCTGCAGACCTAGTTTGGATAACCTTTTCAGCCCTCATTCTTTCTAGGTTGCTACTGGTAATAGTTGTCTTCTCCTTCCATTTGAATCCACGTACTGGTGTGTAGCTAATATCACCAGCAATCCAGGCTGATTAGTCAAATAAATACACATTCAAATCAACAGACATTTAGGCTTGCATTGACAATTGTAAACTTACATTGAGAGTTGTAAACTTACATTGAGAGTTGTAAATCCATCTTCAGCTTGGTATATGCCAACACCTACCATTCTTGGCCTTTTAAAAGGTCTTGTTTGTCTTGCACTGGTGTCCTCATGTTCTACTGGTCTCTTCCCTCTTTCTAGACCTCTTCCACTGCAGGTTGCTTCAGAACTAGTTTGACTATGTTGAGTCATTCCTCTTCCTCTACCTAGTCCTTCATTCACATTTCTTTCTTGAGGCATTCCTCTTCCTTTACTTGTTCCTGCTTCTCTACTTCTACCTCTACCTCTACCTCTGGCTCTACCATTTACAGTCTGTACTTTGAAACCAAAATATTAAAGCATATTTATATTGTCTATAAATGATAGAATAATTAGATATATTACCTCTGTGTTTGTAGCAGTTCCATGTGATTAAGTTGGAACACCTATTGAACTTGAAACTCTTCATGTGCCTCTTCCTCTACCACTTTCATTATTTGTGGTGGCCTGATTTTCACATATCAGTGCATGCAATTACAACTAAATCTTGTACAAATGAATACATATATACATGTGAAGAAGCTCTAGGTGATTGAGTTGAACTACTACCCCTTGCTCTGCCTTCTGCTGGTCTTTCAGTAGCCTATATATTGATATATCAATACATATACATGTACATATAACTTACATTTGAAAGTAACAAATAAAAGTACCTATGTCTGAGAAGATGGTTCAGCTGACTGACTTAGATCAGTTGCTCTTGCCTGAGAAAGATCCCTAAAATCCCTAATATGGTTCAGCTGACTGACTTGGATCAACTGACTAACTTGGATCAGGTCGATTCCAACATTCTTTACACTATAATAATCCCTAAAATCATACTAATAAAAAAACGAGAAACATCAGGAGCCCTAACCTGTTAGACCTTCAATTCCTTGTCCAACCAAGAATCTTCACCAAGAAATCAACAACGAGATTATCAACACCAAGAGAAAACGAGAAGACTTTTCTTTATTTTGTGATTTTAGGAAAGTTGAGAAATAACAAAAGAAAAGAGAAGACTTTTCTTGAAAAGAATAGGGTCGGATCGGGTTGAACGAATATTACAGAATTGAGCATCACGTGCGACAATCCAGACGAAGGAATGGGTTAAAATGGCCCATTTACAAAGATATTAAAAAGTTTTGTGGGGTGATAGGACACTGTCAAAGTTAAGGTGTCTTTATGCAAATACGGGACAACTTTAGTGGTGACTTTATGTCTTTTCAATAAGCATATGTTAATACTGTATTTGTTAACTATAAATGGAGGGGTTTCCTCATATTTCTAAAATATGAGTTTTTTAAATTTTTATATTCTTCTCTTCTTAAAAACTCAAGTGTGATTTACAGATGTTGAGAATCTCAAAGTTCAGTTGAATTTGAACACTGCATAACTTAAATGCTAAATTAATATAATACTCCAACTAAAAACATTCAATGTAGTATATATCAATAGTTATTTATTTATAGAGAAAAGATATAAAGTCACCACTGAAGTTGTCCCGTATTTTCATAAAGACACCTTAACTTTGGAAGTGTCCTGTCACCCCACAAAACTTTTTAATATCTTTGTAAATTGGCGATTTTGACCCTTTCCCTCGCCTGGGTTGTGACCACGCACATGGGGTGTGTGATGCAGTGTTTTCACTACCATTAACCAGTTTAAAAGTGTCATGTGTCGCTTTATTTCTTTATTATTAATTATTTAATTAATTTACATCATCTTCCCCAAATTTAAATTCAAAAGAGCCATTGGTGGCCCTCTCTTCACGATTTCATCTTTTTTTCCAAAGCAAGATCAACGTTGGTACTCTCTCTTTGACGAATTCATCATCTTCCCCAAGCACAATAAGGTAGGAATTCGTTTTCTCTTTTAATTTCCGGTAGAAAGGGTTAATTTGAAGTTTTTTAAGATTTAATTTCTTCTTAATTTTGTGATTAGGTTTTGATTGAAAATATCAAATTCAATTCCTTGTTCCTCCAAGAATCTTGACCAAGAAACATCAACAAGGACAGATGATTAGCACGAAATGGTTTTATCAAGAGAGACGAGAAAATGTGAAGAATTTGGAAAGCTGAGAAATAACAAACGAAAAAAAGACTTTTCTACTTTAGTAAAGAATCGGGTCGGGCCGAACGGGTTGAAAAGAGTGAGCATCACGTGCGACAACTCAGACGAGGGAATGAGTCAAAATGGCCCATTTACAAAGATATTAAAAAGTTTTGTGGGGTGATAGGACACTTTCAAAGTTAAGGTGTCTTTATGAAAATACGGGACAACTTCAATGGTGATTTTATGTCTTTTCTCTTATTTATATTATATTATAAGCAGGAACCCCAACAATACAATAATAACTAAGAATGCACTATATGGGAGGGATGAGAAAAACAAATTTAAGAGGTGTAACTAAGAGACTTTAAGAGTGTCATTTATATTTTTACATATCACAATTAATTTTAAAATGAGGAAAAAGTCAAAAAAACAAAACAAGAAAAAAGATAAATCTAATTGGAGGCCATAAAGAGGTGTCACATTACCTTATTTATATCTAGCTTAATATTATAAATAGTTATAGGTGTTTTGAAATATTGATTTGACAATTTCATAGTAATCATAAGAAAGTTCACATCCACTATTCATAGGAACTTATACTTTATTATTCCATTTATAATTATTTACTTAAAATTTTGATTTAATAATATTCACATTACTTTTTAAAAATAGTATAGTACATGATTTGATATTCACGTGCAACGCACGTATCTCAAAACTAATATATATAAACAAGGTGGTAATTCAAAATGGAGAATAAGAAACTATGAGAATAATAATTAACACTACTAGTAAGAAAATGGAGATGATATATATACGTACGGTGCTTCAAACTATCACTATCACTATCCCGCAGATTGTGACAGTCCTAATCCGAACACTTTAAATCAAATTTTCCTATCTAAATTCATGTGTTTGATAAGCTAAAAATGTGTCATATAATCACATTCTCCTCTCTTGTACCATACTTTTTTGATCTGCCTCTACGTACCTTTCGTCACTCTCACCATCATCAATGCCTCTCACACTTACTCACTAGATATTTTTTCTTCCACAAAAGCCAACCATCTTGTTTGAATATCTTTATTCCTTATTTTATCTTTTCTATGTCTTTCCCAGTACGTCTATGCATCAATCTCCACGTCACTATTCTGAATTAATATGTGAGTTCTTAATGGCAAAGACGACGTCATCATTCTGAAAAATACGGTTTAATGGTGAGTCTTAAGAGGCTATTTGAATTGGCCTAAAAGTTGATCAAATTAACTTTTAAGCCATTTTTAGCTTTTGAGAGTGTTTGACAAAGTTAAAAATTAATTAAAAATGACTTGAAAAAAGTTAAAAGTAGGTATTCTCCTACTTTTCATTTTTAACAAGTTAAAAGTTACTAAGTTTGACTTTTTAAAAACTATTTTTTTAAATTAAGCCAAATTAACGGGCTTTTTGTGAGGTGAGGAGAATGCGAGAATGGATGTGGTTGATTGTGCGAGGGGACTAAATATGGGAGTCATCCAAGATATATGATAGAGAATTAGAATAGGCAGCAAGTTTAGAAACATAATTGTTGTGATTTAGTATAATAAGGTAGTTCAAAATATATATGTTAAAAGAGAATAAGCCAATTTATACACCAATATAATATCGTCGTTACTGTTGATTCAGAAAGAGTAATTAATATTTCACACACAAAAAAGAAAAGAAAAGTATTTGTGGAAATTGAATAGGTTGGGAATACGTAAACAACTAATTAAGGACAAAAAGGAAAAGCAATATATATATATATATATATAGGAAGTGGCTTATGCAGTAACGTTTGACTGGGGATTTTACAAGCAAGCTGAACAGCACCTTAGAATTAATATATAATTCCAAGGTCAACAAACACCTAAAAAGTTATTTTTGAAAACTCAAAACTTATTTATAAGTAGTAGCTAGTAGTAGGTATTAAAGAAAAGATTATCCTTTGAAGAGAGAGACACGCTTGTAAGTAGTAGGCTCTTGTGGTGGTAAGACTGGCGGTTCATTCAAATGTGCCAAACTGCTACTTACCCACCTGTAACAATATATACATACATACAATCAACATTTTTAATACTATATATATATATATATATATAGATACTCACTTTAATATAATAATATACGTACGTACCAGCCATGTTTCTTGATGAGTTTCTCCTCATCATCATCCTTGGAGTTTGTTGTTTCATCATTTCCCTATATATATATAAAGTGAGTAGAGAATAATTAATATACTATATGATGACATGCATGCAGATGTAGAGCCTAGAGGTACCTGGTGGTCATGAATTTGGGTTACAGGGGATAACATAGAATTACTCATCACCTCATCTTCCTCTCTATGTTTTTTGGATCTCCAGAATGCCTCTATCTCTTCCTTTGTTAATGACTTGTTTCTCTTATATTTCACTGCATCCATCCAACTATTATATATACACACTACTATTTCAAATCCAATCCAATATAATTAATAAGTACAATATTAATTAACTTACCAACTTGGGGGTCTGGAATATAACTGTCCCAACCAGACATAAGGGAACCCATTTTTATTTTATTTAATATCATGCTCTACTCACTCTCTTATAATTTATATAAACCTACCTATTTCCTATTATTATACTAGTACTACAAGACAAGTTACTATTTTTATTTCTTCATAAAATCTCTAGAGCAGCACGTAGATATATATATATTCATCCAGTCCACACTCACCATCCACCTCAACTTATATTAGTAGCAAGATAAGTACCAATAAATGAAAATTCAAAGACAAATGGATGTCCTATACGTCGTCACGTCATATAAACTCATCACCTATAACAACCTTCACCTGACAGCTCACGAAACCAACCTTATCTAATACTCTCCGTTTTAATTTATTTATACGTTTCATTTTAGTTTTATATATAATTTGTTAAAAAAGAAAATTGAATCTTATAATTTTAGAGATTAACTACTATTCACTTACAATGAACAAGAAAATTACATTGTCAAGTAATTTTTTTTAAAAATACTTATCATCATATATTATTATATCTATATCTATATCTATATTTGAACTCCCTAACTTAAAAGTTAAATGACCTAAATACCCTTATCTTAATTTAATTATCCAATTTAAAATATAATAAAAAATATAACACTTATGAAGAGTGGCCAACGCTCCACATATACTGTTTTGAAGAAAACGACGCTTATTCTAATGTTAAGTTACCAGATTTATCCATACGTTGGTTGTACTTCTCTTTCGGTGTTAAAAATCAATAGCGGTTGAATAGGTATGGTCTATACTAACTTTTGAAAAAGTTATATAACTATATGTGTCTAAGCTTTTGTAATAAGGCCATATGAATGGGAAAAAAAAATATGTTGAATCTTATCTTTTTTCTCAAGAGTTTCAAAAACTAACAGCGGCATCAAGAGTCCTTCTTCTTGAGAGATCTGTGAAGGCAAGAGAGCTAAGGTTTTTCTTCAGCTCTTCTAAGGTGAGAGCTGAGCAACAAGATATGGACTCCAATAACATCTTGGGTGCAGGCCCTCCTATGTTTACAGGAGAAAATTATCACACATGGATGATAAAGATGAAGGCTTATCTTAAAGCTCTTAGTCTATGGGAAACAATTGAAAGTGAAGATGATTCTCCTCCCCTTGGACCAAATCCAACAGTTGCAAAAATGAAGATTTATAAAGATGTGAAGTCAAGGAAATCAAAGGCTCTCACATGTCTTCATTCAGCACTTTCAGATGTGATTTTCACAAGAATAATGGCTTGTGAAACACCTAATGAAGCATGATAGAAGCTAAAAGAGGAGTTCGATGAAAGTGACAGAGTGGAGACTATCAAACTCTTAACTCTCAAAAGAGAATTTGAGATGTTATAGATGAAAGAAGGAGATACTTTCTACCAAACTTATGGATATTATTAATAAAATAAGGTTATTTGGTGAAACCTTTTCAGATTCAAAGGTGATGGAGAAGATGATGATAAGCTTACCAGCAAGGCTCGAGTCCCAGATTTCAACAGTAGAGGAATCTTGTGATTTGAAGAGTTTGTCTGTAACAGAATTGATCAGCTAGTTGCAAGCCCAAGAACAAAGATCAAGTATAAGAGATGGAGAAGTAGCAGAAGTGGCATTTCAGGCACAACATAAAGGCAAGCAGCCTATGAAGGAAAATAAAAGGATGAAAGGAGAAAAAGTAGTTAAGGTAAAATCATGGAAGGAATCTTCGAAGAAAGGGAAGTTTCCACCTTGCAACCATGGTAAAAGAACCAATCTTCAAGAAAAATACTATTGATTAAAGGAAAACCATCAATTCAGTGTAGATTCTGTAGAAAGATGGGTCATATTGAGAAAAATTGCAGGTCAAGCAGAATCAACCACAACAACACCACGTGCAGCGGGCAAATTTTGCTGAAGAGTTCGAAAAGGTAGAAGAAAGCTTTTTTATGGCTTCTCATGTAGAAAACACAGCCAACAAATCCTCATGGTTCATAGATAGTGGATGTGCGAGTCATATGTCACAAAATGTGCTCTTGTTTCACACACTTGACAAGTCATTTAAAGCTAAAGTGAAGATGAAAAATGGTGAAACGGTTGCTGCACTTGAAAAAGGTTCCGTTGCCTTTCAAACTACACAAGGTACAAAGTCTATACATGATGTGTTATATGTTCCTTGTTTAGCATGTAACTTGTTAAGTGTGACTCAAATGATGTCTAAAGGTTATTCCTTATTTTTAAAGAAAAAACATTGTTTGGATTTTGACTCTGAAGATTGTTTGATTGTTAAAGTAGAAATAGTGGATAAAACTTTTCCTTTACATGGAAAGTTTGATAGTACAAATTTTTCAAGTATCATGGTTGTGGCACAAAAGATATGGTCATTTTAACTATGCTACTTTAAAGTCTATGTATGAAAAGATTTTGACTAAGAATTTACCTGAGATTTCATTGTCTAAAGAGGTTTGTGAGTCATGTTAGATGGGAGATACATAGGAAAACATTTCCTAAAAATGCTACCTGGAGGGCAACTGAAAAACTTGAACTAGTCCACACTAATGTGTGTGGACCTATGAAGACATCATCTTTGGGACACAATAAATTTTTTGTGCTCTTTATTGATGACTTAACAAGGATGACTTGGGTGTATTTTTTGAGTAACAAGTCTCAGGTGTTTTCAATTATCAAGAAATTTAGAGCTTTTGCGGAAAGACAGAGTGGTTGTAAGATGAAATCTTTAAGGTCAGACAACGGTGGTGAATACACTTCAAATGAGTTCAATTAGTATTATGAAGGTGTGGGAATTGATCACAAGCTGACAGTAAGTTACTCATCCGAATAGAATGGAGTCTCGGAGAGGAAGAACAAAACATTAGTTGAAATGGCTAGATGTTTGTTGCTGGAAAAGAAACTGCCACAAAGCTTTTGGGAAGAAGCTATTCATACTTCAGTGTATTTTTTAAATAGGCTGCCAACAAAAACTGTGGATAAAAAGACTTTTTTTTAGGCATAGACTGGAATACAGTCATCTGCCAAGCATCTAAAAGTTTTTGGTTCAATATGCTATTCTCATGTTTCTTCCATCAAAAGAAGTAAACTTGAACCAAATGATGAATTAGGGATCTTTGTTGGTTATTCATCACAAACCAAGAGTTATAGAGTTTTCAACTTGCAAGCAAAAAATATTTCAATCAGAAGAGATGAAGTCGTGGATGATCATGCTTATTGGAGCTGGGATAAGGAGCAAATTGAGAAAGATAATGTAGGTTTTCAAAACCTTGAGTCCGATGCCTGGAATTCAATCATTTGGCTCTGAAAATTTGGAAGAAGATGACGAATCAGACGGAAAATCCTCACTTGATTCACCAATTTTGAAGAAAAGGCCCTTTTATGAGATATATGAAAGATGTAATGTTGCAATCTCGGAATCAAATAGCTATGAAGAAGCATCAAGACATGAAGTTTGGATTGAAGATATGAAGGAAGAAATTGGTATGATAAATAAGAATGATACTTGGAAGCTGGTTGATAAACCCAAAAACACAAATATAATTGGGGTGAAGTGGGTTTATAAAACCAAACTTAATCCAGATAGCTCATTTTATAAATACAAAGCAAAGGCTTATTGTGAAAGGTTATGTACAAGTTGCAGGTATGGGTTATGGAGACACGTTTTCACCTGCTGCACGACATGATATAATAAGGCTTCCATTTGCTTTGGCAGCTCAGTCAAATTGAAAGTTGTATCATCTGGATGTGAAATCAACATTCTTAAAATTGACACTTGCAGAAGGAGATTTATGTCAACCAACCAGAAGGCTTTCAAGTTCCAGGAATGGACGCTAAAGTCTACAAACTTCATAAGGCATTGTATGGATTAAAGCAGTCCCCTCGAGCATAGTACAGTAAAATTGATGATCATCTCATTCATTGTGGCTTCTAGAGAAGCGAAAATGAAGCCACTTTATATGTGAAGAAGGCTAAAAAGGAGATGTGCTTGTAGTGTCACTCTTTGTTGATGATCTTTTGGTAACAGGAAGTAATGACCAAGTTTGAAATGTCACATTTGGGTGAAATGAGTTACTTTTTGGGAATGGAGATTCATCAAGCTACTAATGGAATCTTCATTTCTCAGAGAAAATATGCATGGGATATTCTTAAAAGATTCAAGATGGAGAGGTGCAAGCCTATACCGACCCCACTGGTTCACAATGAAAAGATTTCAAAGTTTGAAGGAGGTGACAGGACTGATCCAACAATTTATAGAAGTCTAATTGGTAGTTTGTTATATTTGACAGCAACAAGACCTGATCTCATGTTCGCGGCAAGTCAACTGTCGAGGTTTATGCAAGCTCCAAGTCAAGTTCATCTTGATATTGCTAAACGAACATTGAGATATATGAAAGGAACTGCTGATTATGGTATTTGGTTTAATAGGGAAGAGCAAGGGCAACTGATGGGTTATTCAGATACTGATTGGTAAGGAAGCATTGATGATATGAAAAGCACTTCTGGATATTCTTTTATACTTGGTTGAAGCATGTTCTTATGGAATTCAAAGAAGTAAAAGGTGGTAGCTCAATCTTCTGCAGAAGCAGAATACATCGCAACTGTTGGTGCAACTAATCAGTCTCTATGGTTAAGAAAGCTTCAACGAGATCTGGAGCAAAATGACATTGAAGCTACTATCATTAAGGTTGACAACAAGCCTGCAATATCTATGGCCAAAAATCCAATGCAACATGATCGTAGCAAGCGTATAAATGTGAAGTTTCACGCTATCAGACAAGTAGAGAAGGATGGTGATGTTCAACTTGTTCATTGCAGCTCAGATCAGCAGATTGCAGACATCATGATCAAGGCTCTTCCTAAAGGGAAATTTGAGTTCTAAGGGCTAAGTTGGGAGTATCCAAGAAAAATCTCAAATAGAAGTGTTAGAAAATGAGATTTTTCTTGATAGTCTTTTGTTTAATGGTTCCTTTTTAAATATTATGTTTAATGTGTAAAGGAAAGGTAGTCCTTGTTTTATGAAATATATGTTTTGTAAGAGTTAATAGTGGTTAAATAGGTATGGTCTCTACTAACTTTTGAAAAGCTTATATAGCTATATGTGTCTAAGCCTTTGTAATAATGCCACATGAATAAAAAAGGAAATTCTACTGAACCTTATCTTTTTTCTCAAGAGTTCCAAAAACTAACATTGTGCACTCTTATTGGCATTTTCCGGTTCGTTCTTTCTGCATTCGAAATTTTGTAATTGGTTTAATTGATTCTCTTCCCACCTTGGTTTATTGTTCATGTTCAATTGGGGGAAGGTAAGGCTTACTGAGTGGTTATCTAGAAAATCAAGGGGAAAAACTGACTTAGAAATCAGAATAAGGAAGCAAGACAATATAATAATAAATATCGAACTTAATGCAAATTTTCGATGGCTTTAGTATAAGAATGAGTTTATAATCGACTATACATATTTCACTTCAATTTATTTTGCAATTAAACTTTTGTAATATATTATGTTAAACATAATTAATTCACTAACAATTATGTTACCGCTTATTATATGGCTCCTCAAGTTTGAGAATCTCTCTTCTAAGGTGTCGTTATAAAGACGTTATTTTTATGTCAATTTATCAAAGAACTGGAACCTTAATAAATTCAAGGAAATTTTCGGAATTTCTTAATGTTTCGATAATCGTATTTCTTGAGATGAACAATACAACTTTGATAACTTTTATTTTTTTTGCTACTAATTCTAGACAATGAAAATTAGGTGTTCCGCATAAGGTTTTTTTTTTTTTTTAATCCTTTAATTTGCTGAAAATCCCTTTTTTTTAGATGGATAGTCTAAATTTGAATTTCTAAGAAATATGAGTAGAATACTAACATTGATTAATTATGATAATGGTAAATATTAAAAAACAATGGTTGTGTCGAAGGACACCAATTTTATTTTATTTTTTGGTACCTAGCTAGCATTGGAATGTAATGGTGTAGTAATTTTAGAATGAAAAATCTTCAATACAAAATAGATGCTCTGTTTTAGCCATGTTTTTTTATGTTCAGTTTCTTTTAATTTTCTTTTGAGGCTCTGTTTATGCTTTTCAATTTTAAAAACTTTTTGTGTAGTTTGTTGGGAACTATATGCTACATTATTTTAAGTTATCATTGTGCATCATTTTTATTATTTGAGTATTGTGTTGTCGCAATTGAACTACTCCTACAAGTGGTAAATGGCCGGATTGAATCAAATTCAGACAAGTCAATATAATTATTGGGTCAAGATTTAACTCATCAAAAATTTATTTGATCAGAAAAAGGCTTAGAACTCAACCCAGAAGAATAGTTATCTTCCTGGTTAACTAGTCATCGGTCTTTGGGCCAGCATTTCCCTCCCAAGAAGTACCAAAAGGATTAGGTGGATTTGGATTGATTTTATCACCCCTAACTACTCCGTTCAGTCATGTTAATATGTTTCTCCCTTTCTTTTTTGCATTAATTATTACAGAAAAATTTGGAAAAACCGCCAAGCCATCAGTATTTTTAGTTGTTATCATGCAACATATTTTGTTTATTATTAATAAGTACGATCAAAAAATTTAAAAGCAAGAAAAACAGGTTTATGTGGATAGTGGACGATGGAATGGATTAATATATATATTAGACTAACATATGTTAATGTTATAGGAGTGTTTGGGTTTTAGTGAAGTTCAAATTGATATGTAAATTTTAGCCTCTAACTTGAACATAAATATAAATATAAATTTTATTTGTGTTTGAAATATATATCCATATAGAAGTAATAGAAAGATATATTGAATTTCATTACCTTAGTTGCAGGCATGGATACACTGGAGAAACGCACAGTAGACTGTTCACGCTTTCAACTGGTAGTTAAATACAACAAAAAATTAAAAATTTATGATGATCTGAAATTAGAATTAGTATAATACTAATAATATTGTACAAAAAAATAAAAGTTTTTAAAAGTTACTCACAACTAAATGCATTGATCGATACTAAATGGAGGATTGGAGTTTATGTTTTGCAATGAGTATGTCAAATAATTTCTATTAATGGACTATATTTTCCTTAAAGTAACATATTTTCTTACATGCCTAAACTTAACGAGAGGGATATAAACATCTCACGGCAGAGCAACCAAACAAATGAAAACAACATACCCCAAGACTATCATATATAAAAATTCTTAGGTAAAATATATCTAATTCCATGCTTGTTCCTCATTAAATCAAGATAAGTATAAAAAAAAAGTCACATGTATTTAATTGATCAACTTAGTAGATTCAAACAATATCCTATCATCCTGACCTTGAGTAGTAAATCATCGTGCGAAAAGAGTTTCCAAGAATTGAAAGATAAACTTACTTTCACTCCGTGTTGACGTTACTGGAAGGAATCAATGGATTTGTTGTTTATTGTGATGCTTCAAGGATTAGGTTAGGATGTGTCCTTATGCAAAATGGGAAGGTCATTGTCTATGCTTCAAGGGAACTTAAGATTCGAAAGGAATTATCCTACCCATGATCTTAAACTAGCGGCAGTTGTGTTTGCTCTAAAGATTTGGAGGCATTACTTATATGATGTGCATGTCGATGTCTTTACCGACCTTAAGAGTTTGCAATATGTGTTTGGACAGAAAGATCTAAATCTTCGCCAAAGAAGGTGGATTGAGTTACTAAAAGATTATGACACGAGTGTTCTCTATTACCCCGACAAGGCAAATGTGGTGGCTGACGCTCTTAGTCGGTTATCAATGGGTAGTGTTGCTCATATTGAGGATGATAAAAAGGTGTTGGTTCGAGATGTTCATAGATTGGCCCGATTGGGTGTTCGGTTAGTTGACTCTACCAGAGGTGGTGTTATAGTCCACAATGGTTCGGAATCATCTTGTGTGGCAGATATGAAAGCTAAGCAAGATCTTGATCCGACTTTGGTTGAATTAAAGGAAGCGGTGCTTAAAAAGTCCGTAGAGGCTTTCTCCAACTACAAGAAAACATGCTATTAGCTACGGATTTTAACTAGAGAACTAATATTCCTAGCTAATCAATACATTAGCGTCGGATTTAGCTAGAAATGTCTTGTTTCCTAGTAAATTTTTTAGTTTGGAAATTTAGTCAAATAATAGCTAGGAATTAGCTATGAACAATCCCTAGCTAATACATTGGTTGGGACCTTTCCAAGCAAAATCTCTAGCTAAATTTTAGCGGGAAACCTAAATTGGCGCCAATTTTTTTGAAGGAAATCTAATCTGGCGCAATTTTTCTCTCTTTAAGGATTTTGGTTTAACTAGGAAAATATTTCGTAGCTATGCCCCAGCTATGTTTTAGCTAGGGAAGATGCCTAGCCAAATTGATAAGTTGCTAGAAAAGTTCTCTTGCAAATTCTATATTTATGTTTTAGTAGGAATTGAGTAGTGTGTCCCATATATATATATTTTTAAATCTTTAGAACAATTATAATTCTATAAAAACATGTGTGTAATAAATAATAAAATTCAATAGTTATAAATAAATATTTAAAAGTGGGACAAGAAATTAAATACAAAATGAAGGCCACATTTTAGTGTTTAAATGTATTTCTTTTAAACAACTAACTCTAAACTTGAACTTTGGTTAATAGTAATAAACTTCTAATGAAGACATAAATGACTAATTTGAGGCCAAATAAAAATACAAACTTCCAAAAATAAAAAATTCATATAAAATTAAATTAAAGAAGTCTAATATAGAGAAAGACAAAGAAATAGAAATTGAAAAAATGCAACATATCCGATCTTAAGACTAAAGTCATATAATAATATAGATAGAAAAATAAATACAAAATTAACGCATAATTTTCGTAGTTCTTATCTTTATCTTCTCCCATAACGAAATTCAAGAGACTTCATTTATCGAGTCAAACAAAAACATGAATCAAATAGTACAATAATGATATATAAGCATTTGGATAGGGGTCATATGAAACCTCGAAGTTGAATTTATATAGATAAAATAGAGGAATATCAAAAGATATCTTAAAATTTTAAATTAATTATTTAGAGGTTATGAACATCAGAAGAGTTATGAATATTAAGAGTAGCAATTGAATAGGTAATTAGATATATATACATATATGAATCATGAAGATAAATATTTAAAGCAAACAAAGGAGAAAAATAGTAAATAAAATAAATAAAATATTAGTACAAATAATATTTATGTGAAAAGTTTTAAATATATTAATAGTAAATAAGAAATATCTAAATCACTGTAACAATAGTACTTCAAATACAACTCGTTGTTTTTTCCAAGGCATGACATACTAATTACTGCCTCTGTCCACTTTTAATTGTCATAGTTTCATTTTTTAGAGTAAAACTATAAAAACTTTGACTAACATTATTTTATGATGTATTTTTTCATCATATTGATATGCAAAAAATTACAATTTATATTACTTTTCATATAGTTTTTGAATATCTAAATTTTTTGTTTATAATATCTAATTAATGTAATCTATGAAAATTATAGTCAAATTGAATTTCAAAAAATGTAACATGACAAATAAAAGTGGACAGAAGGAGTACTTGATTAGGATTCCAAAAGGTACACGTTTTCATGAGGTCAAATACTATTATTAAGTTATTTGAATTAATTAACTAAGAGAAGTGGAAAAGTCTTATATAGTAAAAGGATTTATTCAGACACATGTTTTTATGTGTCAAATAAATGTAAGACTTTCTTATAATTATTTTCATTTTTTAACTTTTGACTTCATAATTTCTTATGCCCTTTAAAATTTAGTATAATAATAATTAATATAATATAACTAATTAATAAAAGGTAATACGGTAAAAATTGAAAAGGCTACAATTAATAAATAGAATAAGATAAATTTACAAATAAGATGAAAAGACTATATAATATAATTGATGAGTAGATTGACTAAAAAAATGACATTAAGTATAAGAAGATTAAAATTAATTTTTTTCCAATTAAGTAGTAGGCTAACATAAACACATTCAAATTATTAATATTTAATAGA
>JAJONR010004284.1:0-22919 GCA_029582245.1 Solanum etuberosum
AGACTAGAGAGAGTATTTTTGTTACCAGAAATATGGTCAGAAGCACCAGAATCAAGAATCCATTGTCCATGAGATGAAGACTGTGCGACATAAGCAAAAGAGTTACCAGGTTGTGCTGTGCAAGCAACCGATGAGGTTGATAATTGTTGCCTTGATGTTTGGTACTGAAGGTAGTCATTATAGTCTGCTCCAGTTAAAGTGACTGATTGAGATGATCCATCCTTGACATTAGGTATAGGTAGAATACCATCTCCATTATGAGTCATATTTGCTGTGTGTCGAGGACGATCATTATTGTGTGGAGGCTTACCATGAAGAAGCCGACATTCTTCTCTTATATGCCCTCCCTTATTACAATGAGTACAATGTAAGAGGAGAATTCGACATTCCTCTCGTATATGTCCTCCCTTATTACAATGAGTGCAATGTTTATTGTTCCTCCATTTTCCTTTCCTGTATCCACCTTGGGAATTGTTAGTTTGGACAGCCATGATAGATGCATCATAAGAATTTACCTCTGGTGGTGCAGATGTGATGCGTAGTAATCTTGCAAATACTTCTTCCAAGGTAGGAACAGATGGGCTAGAAAGGATTTGGTCACGAACTGAGGTTAGGTCTGCTCGCAACCCAATCAAAGCCAAGACCATAAAGAACCTGTCTCTTTGTGTCTCCTGCTCATTTAATTTGTCAGTAGAAGGCATAAGAGAATCAAATTTATCCTTTAAGGATTCTACCTGACCCAAATAAGTTGCCATGTCTTGTTGATTCTGTTGTAAATGAACAATATCTGACACAACTTTGAAAATGAGTTGTATATCATTTGTATACAAAGTTTTGGCTTTGTTCCACACTTTGTAACAAGTTTTACAAGACTGAAACAAATTTAACAACTTAGGATCAAGTGAATTCCATAGAAGACTACACAATTTTGCATCTATTTTCACCCAAGAAGGTCTATCAGTTGCTCCAATATTACTACTGTTTTTTAGCAAGTGATCTTCAAATCCTTGACCTATAAACCACAATTCTACAGAGGCTACCCAGGAGGTGTAATTACCACTACCATCTAACTTTACATTAGTAATTACCAGTGATGATGTAGAAGAAACAATTGACTTAACAATCTGATTTTGAGTAATCTGATTATCAGTTTGGTTATGAGGCATTTTTATTTGTCAGAAAGAGAAGTACTGATGAAGTTAAAAAAAAAAAAACGTCTTCAACAGATATGGAGAAACAAAGATGTAGACAATCAAATATAAAAAAAAAAGAAATTAGATAGAGTTTAAATGACCTGGAGAAAGAGAGAAGAAAGAGGGAGGTGAGAATGAAGTGAATCTGATATGGTTGATTTAACAACTATTGATCGATCCCTCCTTTTTTTTTCTTCTTTTTTTTCAGTTTTTGTTACTGAAGAGAACATTCAGAGAGAGAGAGAGCTGGAAAAAAAGTCTTGTGGCTCTGATACCATGAGAAATTAGAAGAAGAAAAAGAAAAGATATGGGGAATTGAATTGATTGATCATTCCCTCAAGTTGATGGGATTAAATAGCTGTTACAGATAATGTAAATAAGGAAAGAAACTAATAAAATATTACATAATCTCTTAACTACTTAATTAAAGGGATTAGGGAATATTCTTATATCTAGACTATCTAATTATATCTATACTATCCAAATATACCATAATTAACAGGACCTATCGGTAAACCAACTTTCGGGAGAGATACCACAACAACTGGTTCCTCTTACATCTCTTTCATTCTTAAATCTCTCCCATAATCATCTCCAAGGATGCATCCCTCTAGGACCTCAATTTCACACTTTTGAGAGAAATTCATATGAAGGCAATGATGGATTACGTGGATTCCCTGTTTCAAAAAGTTGTGGTGATGCTCGGGTATTAGATACAAATGATACCATATCTATCTGGACTAGATGATGAAGAAAGAGATTCTGAATTTCTGAGTGATTTTGGAAAGCTGTTCTTATGGGCTATGGAAGTGGACTATGTATTGGATTATCCATAGTATATTTCATGATTTCAATTGGAAAACCGATATGGCTTGCAAGAATCATTGTAAAGATGGAGCACAAAATCATGATGAGAAGGAGAAAGAAGCAGCCAAGGCAAAGGAATTACAGAAGAAGAAATAATCACTAGACAAGTTATAAGTTTTGATTTCAGAACTTGAGGTAACTAATCAAACTATATACTAAGCATTTTTTTCATTTCTAATGATTACAAAAGGCTCAACCTCAGTTGATGTTTAACTAAGATATTTGGATTACAGCGAGGAGCTGGTGTCGATGGAAGTGGAGAAAGGGAAGAACAAGTTATGGAAACGAGAATAGTAATCAGTTTTTAAGCAACAATAATTGTCCAACTGAATATTTTCATTGAACAATCTTAGATGTGGCTTCAATTCTTACCGTTACTCTGTATAGTATAAATTACAAATTTATGCACTGTATTCAAAAGTGTGCATGTTTCTGTTTATATATAGTCCAATTATACTCGCTCCAATATGCAAAATCAGTCTTAATTTTATCATAATATTTGAGTATGAGATATAATGTACTACTTGCCATCGTCACTACCACAATCCATTTATATTTTTGGGATGAATGTACTTTTGTTGGAATTTCGTCAATGTTGGTTAGAGTCTTTTAATCTTGTTAATTATACGTGTACATTCGCACACTTACATACTCACACATAGCGACTCTAAATTCTAAAGTATTGGATTCTGATGAACTCACAAATCCATCGTTGGATATTCCGCTACGGAGATGCCAATGGACATATGGAAAATTGTTTTCTCCTCTTAGCACCCATAGTACTCTGTATAGATTCATTATTTAGTCTCAATAATTTCTGATTTAATCTTAAATGTATTAAGTCATGATATACATGGGAATTCAGAGTAAAGAGTAGGTTGTAGTCACATCAAAATAAAAAATCTAAGTGAAAGGGAATATGATTTTTAACTAACTTTCATTTGAAATTTCCATGGCAAGACTAGTACAAGGAAGGACTTGAAAATTTTGTTTCACTACGTAATTTTTAAATATGTGAATATTAATTTTAAAAATTATAGGTTATCGATATCCAAAATTTTAATGAAATTAGATTTATTAGACTTCGTACTGTGAATAATGACATAGTGAACAATACACATAGCCTCTAGATGATTCACGCTCTTTTTTTTAGCGTTATAGGGATCACAAAATATGAATTCATGATTTTCCTAGTTTTTTTTGTGTGTATTAGTGCATAATATTTTTGGAATATGACGAATCGAATTTTTTTGCCCCTAAATGTTTTGTGATCATCCGTAATGACCTAGTGAACGATACTCATAGCTTGTACATGATTTACGTCATTCTTTTAGTGCTTAGGGGGGTCAAGAAACAGGAATTCAAATTATTATTTTCTCAATTTTTCATGTGTATCAGTCCATAAATATTGGAAATATGACTAATCGGATTTTTTTATTCTAAAATTATAGCCTCTATTTGATCCACACCACTTGTTTCAGCGTTTATAGGTGTTACGAAACAAGAATTCAAGTTTTTCTTAATTTTTTATGCTTACTAGTACATAAATTTTTATACTAACCGAATTTTTTAGCCTCATCAACTTTTTGACATCATCCATAATGACGACCTAGTGAACAATATATACCTATAGCATCTAACCAATTCAGGCCAATTAGAAGACAATCTTTTCATTTTAGGAAATCTGATTCGCGCCAATTTTATTAGTGTACTGTCTTAGTAATCCTTTCTTTTTATCTTAATCTTTTGGGTTAATATCTCAGATGGTCACTCAACTTTCAATAGTTCACTTCGAAAGTCACTCAACTTTGAGTTGTTCACTTCGAAAGTCACTCAACTTTGTTTTATAACTCAAAAGTCATTCAACTATTAATAATTCACTTAAAAAGTCACCCAACTAATTTAAATTAATTTTTTCATTAAATTTTGTAAAATACAAAAAAATAACTATTTTTAAAAAAAAAATAAGATGCTTATTTTAATTGTTTTATTGAATTTTGTTGAAGTATAATTTTTCTTTATACGTATTTTTTTAAAATAAAAAATATAAAAAATGGCACTGTGCTGCGTATTTTTTTATTACTTCTTATCAATTCCAACTTCTTATTTTTTGGATCATTTTTTAACATATTTAATTCAAGTTATATAATTGCTAAAACAGAAAAAGTTTTTTTTGGGTCAATTGCTACGGTACGTTTTTCAAAACAACTATAATTAAATAATTCGGATTAACAAAATAACTAAATAAATATCTTATTATTTCTTTTAAAAAATAGTTTAACATAAAAATTAAATTTCAATAAAATTTTATGAAAAAATATTTAAATTGATTGAGTGACTTTCTAAGTGAAATATCAATAGTTAAGTGACTTTCTAAGTAAAACATCAATAGTTGAGTGACTTTTGAGTTATAAAATAAAGTTGAGTGACTTTCTAAGTGAACAACACAAAGTTGAGTGACTTTCCAAGTGAACAATTCAAAGTTAATTGACAATCTGAGATATTAACTCTTAATCTTTTTAGAAAGGTAACTGTATATTCACACACAATAACGCTAACCTGGGAATTACAATCCACAGTGTAAGAAGCATCCATTAAAAAAATTGTTATAAGCTTTACAGATTCCGTATGAACTCAATAAGCATCCCAAATAATTTACTTTCATAGAGTTGAGCAAATTTTTTGGAAATAACCTTTCTATTTCCAGGATAAAGTGGTATATAAAGTATGTGTATATTCGATCTTCTTTAAAGGTGTGTTTGGTACGAAGGAAAATATTTTTTTGGAAAACAAGTGGATTTTTAACCTATTTTCTCATGTTTGGTCGGTGAGTAGAAAATATTTTTTGGAAAATATTTTTTAATGTTTGGTTGGTAAATGAAAAATATTTTCCAGAAAATATCTTTTATTTTTGGCTTGAGACTAGAAAATACTATTTAGAAAAATACTTTTTGACTCGATAATCAATCTAGGACCCGACCTTAACACCCAAACTAGGACCCGACCCCAACAACTAATCCAAAATTCGACTCTGAGATATGACCCAGGGCCTGACCAAACTTCCGACCCTAAAATATTTTTCAAAAACAATTTTTTTTTAAAAAATAGTGGGAGGGGGGTCTTGAGAGGGGTGACTGGGAGTAGGGGTAGCTTAAAAAAGAAATTTTAAGAATTACAAAATATTTTTTTTTAAAAAAAACAGGGTGGCATAAAAAATGAAATTTTTAAGATTGGGTAAAAAAGAAAATTTTTTAAATCTGAAAATATTTTTCAAAAATAATTTTTAAAAAAACTATTAGACAGGCGGCGGGTCAGGGTGTAAAAAATGAAATTTTGAAATATTTTCAAAACAATTTTTTTTGTGGGGGGGGAGGGGATAAGCGATAGGGGTTGGGTGAGGTAAAAAAATTCTTAAAATTTGAAATATTTTTCAAAAAGAATTTTTAAACTTTTTAATTTTTTTGTTTGTGTTGTTTTGGGGAGGGGGGTTGGTTTGAAAGTATGGGCCTAGGGGTTGGTTTAGGAGTAGGTAAAACAATATTTGAAATTTGAAAATTTTAATTTTTTTTTGAATGGAGAGGGTCGGGTATGAGGTAGGGTAATAAAAAATTATATTGTAATTTAAGGATGAAGTAGAGTTTTGGAAAATATTTTCCTTAATTTTTTAGGGAAGTCATTTTCCTTATATTTGTGTTGATTTGGAAAATATTTTCTAAATTATTTAAACCAACCAAACATGAAAAAATTGGAAACACACCCTAAATCTCACTTGTAAGATTTCATTAAGTATGTTCTTGTTATTATAGAGTGCAGCAAATGCATGCTGGAATGTTCACCTTTTCTTTAATATTCCATATCAAACCTATAATTCATGATACATTGTATTATCATCTATTTCTTTTACCATATACTACTTCGTTTTGGATTAAGTTTGAGGCCAGCTTCGATGAAGTATAGTAAAACAGACCAAGTAATATTCATATCAATGGCGGATTCAAAAATTACAATTCTGAAATATATATGTAACTTTATACATATTTGATTTTGATATGTGTACGCTCGCGCAATTATATACTTACACATAGCATTGAACTCTAAAATATTGGGTTCTGATGAACTCACGAACCCATTGCTGGATATTCCACCGCACAGATGCCAATGGACGTGTGGAAAATTGTTTTCTCTGCTTTGATTTTCTCCTCTTAGCACCTATAATACGCAGTATAGACTCATTACTTAGTCTCAATAATTTATGTTTTAATCTCAAATGTATAACTAATAAGTCATAACTATCCCCTAAACTATAATCGAAATCTCAGCGACACAGGGTCCTATTACCCCTCTGAACTCATTTTTTCTGTATTTTCGTGCACCTTCAACCAGGTAGTTGACTGTGTTTGTATAACCCGCGCCCGCCACGTATGTAATTATTTTTTGGGAAAATTACGCAAATTGGCAAACATTACTAGGTTATTGTTCAACGAGGGTATAGTTTCATTTAATTATTGTGCGTGACTATAGTTTAATATGATTTGCTATTAAATAGGGGACCCAGTGCCGATTTGTATACCTAAGGAATAAAAGTCCTTATCAGATTTGTACATTAATTTATACAAATCTAATATTATCTCTCCTCTCTCTTTTTCCTAATTCTCTCCTATAATCACTCATATACTTAAAATTTGAATTTTGAAATCTACTCTCCCTTCTAATCGTGGTTTCACAATTCAAGGTAACCGCTTAAAACGTGATTCAACTGAGCTTTTTTCGTTTGTATATGATTTGTTTTTGTTTTAGTTTGAACAAAAAAAATTCATTAGTCTTCCTACTTTCAATTTTTTCAAAAAAAAAAAATGAACGATGGAGGGTCAAAAACAACTGATGAGGTTGTTTCTGGTTCATTAGATCAGGGTAAATTTGAAGAATCCCAGGTTTTTTGTTCAAACTCTAATTGTATATAACAATTTGTATATATTTTTTATTATTATTTATACATATACATAATTGTGACTGATTTCTATCCATACATAACTATGTTTAAGTGTATTTATATATTTGTATATGTAAATCACATATTCATTATATATATATATATATATATATATATTGAAGTGTTTTTATATATTTGTATGTGAAAATTTTATAATTGACATATATAGGACTAATAATTGTAAGTTATGACATTATTCTTTATCTTTCAAGTTATAACAATAAAAAAATTGCAGGTTTTAACATTTTAATAAAATAAAAAATGATTTAAAATAACAGTAAAAATCAATTAGTGTGAAAAATAAATAAGGTAAAAATGGATATATTAGTAGTAAATAATTTGAAAAATTAATGATAACTAATAGGAGACATAAAAATAGGAGATTCATAAAATAAAATAAAATAAAGAATATTTGTTTTCCTTGTTTAGCTCAAAGCAGTTAAATTTCGTTCAAACAGATTTCTTTTCTTTTGTTCGAACGTTTCTCTCTTTTCAATATTTTCTCTTGTTAGTCATCACTCTCATCTAATTCTTATTCGTTTTTATTCAATAATCTTCATTTTCTTGTAATGGACGACTTCTTATCAGTATTAATAAAGCATGGTGGTAGATGGGATCCTTCAGGTTAGTGTTCTTTGTGAATTTTTATTTGTATTGGTATACAAACCAAACGTAAAAAAAATTATGAACAGTGATACTGGAAAAAAATATTCAGATTTTGTTTGTGTATAATAGTTTTAATTATGGCGTTTTTTTGGTATGAACATTCATTTTTTGAAATTACATAAAATTTGTTTAAAATTTGTATAGATTTTGGTTTGGACATTCATTTTTTTGTTTGTTTCTGGTTTAAAAAATTTAATAAAATTTATTTGAAATTGGTATATTGGTTATACCATGTTGGTACCATTTTGCCATTATATTGGAATGAATGTTGTATATTGTTTATCTAATAAATGAAAATTAATAGTTTGAAGTGGTATTATTTGGTATTATAGTGGCATGATTTTACTGTGAAAAAGTGATGACTTATGACATGAAAGAGGATTTTGGCATGAAATAGGTATGAGAAGTGTGCATAAAAATTATATGAAATTTGTATACTGATTTCAGAATTTTTGTTGTGTATAATAATTTTAATTATGACGTTCTTTTAAATGTATAATGTTATATTTTAGTATGAACATTGTTTTTTTTCATTATTTGTCTGACCCATTGAATCATACTCTTCTTGGTATGATTCTTGTATGAACTAGCGTTTAGTGTTGGTATGAAATGTGTATAGAAATGTTCATGTTAGTGTTTATTTCAAATGTCCAGGTTAGTGTTTATTTTGAATTTGGTACTCTTCTTAGTATGAATGTTGTATGAACCAGTGTTTAGTCTTGGTATGATATTGGTATAGAAATGATCAGGCTAATGTTAATAATTAAATAATGCTTATAATTGACTTGTTTGAATTTGATACTCTTTTTTATATGAATCAGTGTATAATATTGGTATGAAATTGGTAAAAAATATTTATGCATTTGGTATACTATTTATATAGCAAAAACACAATTACTAGTAACAATTGATTTGAAATTGATGTTCTCATGGTATGGAGACCTTAACTTGAACGCCGGAAGGAGTTTGCTGATGCGAAATTCAAGAGGTCTAAAGTTACGTACAGCACATGTCGTCGGGGGGGATACAACAGAAAAACATGTTCAAATTACCCTGCTGAAAATTAGTTATAATTTGTTTTTATTTTAGGGAAAAGACATAAATTCACTCCTGAAGTTGTATCGAAAGTCACTTACACGCTTAAACTATTGAGGCGACCTATTACACACTTATACTACTCAAAAGTGAATTTAATACCACCCTCAAAGCTGACATGGAAATAAGATTAAATAATAAATAAATAAAGTGTGTTTGAGTAGAAAAAAGGTAAATATTTTCCCACCCGCACCCTTCTCCTTCACGTTACCCTACCTTTCTTCTTCCTCCATTTTTTTCTTATAACAAACACTCTTTTTTATATGGCTAATGTGAAAAATAATTTTATTCATGATAAATTTCCAAGAGAAAAATAGAAAACAACATTGCGGGATAGAAATTCATCGCAAAGATCGCGAAGTTGTTCAATTAATTAGGTTCATTGTTCGAAAAAAATTCCAGTGAGACATCTAAAATTGATCAATCCTTACTATTCCCACATCAAATTTATCAAGCACAGATTATTCAATTTATTTTTGTATTTTTTTTGTTGATTGTGAGCATTTGAAATAAGAAAATTTTCAGATCTTGCTTTTTTTATGTAAAAAGTTTCTGAGATTTTACAGAAAATTTAATTTTTTCAATGTATATTCGTAGATCTTTCTTCTCTCTCAGAAAAATCCTCTCTAGATTTTCTTCAAAATCAGTAATAGTAAATCGAGCACTAGTTTTTCAATTGTCTGACTAAAATCTTTTCAAATAAATATTGCTAGTTTTCACATTCTCCTCCTTGAGCTTGAATGAAATTTGTATATTGTGATAATTTTTCGTGGTGGATTTGGTGATGGGTGAAAAATTAGTGGTGGTATGACCTTTAATTTTTATAATGACAACGAAACTTGTGATTTTGATGTGGATGGTAAATTTATGATTATGATTGTGATGAATTTTAATGATAGTGATATGGTTCTGATGGTGAATTTAGTTAAATTTATGATGTTTGTTATCAATTTTTTATGATGACAATGGTTGTGGGAAGATTCCGATGGTGAATTTGATTATGGGTGGTGAAATCTATGGTGGTGGAGAAGTGAATTTGATGACAATAGCAACAATGTTAGTGATTTAATAGTGGGTTTGATGGTGTATAGGGAATAAAAAGAAATTGGGTGACATGAATTTTATTTTAAAAATTTGACGTAATTATTGATGTGGCAGTGACATGGTGATGATGTGGCGCGAGAGTGAAACACTTTCTCATCATGTGACTGGTTGTATGTACGTCAGGGTTGAAATAAATTCATTGTTAAGTAATTCAGGTGTGTAATAGGTCGTTACAATAGTATAAGCGTGTAACTGACTTTTAGTAACAAGTTCAGGGGGAATTTATGTCTTTTCGATTTATTTACATTTAGTTGTTTAATTGTGACAAACATATTCTTTTGGTCTTTTAATCTAAAGAATTATGGTTTCAGAATATTTATTATGTGTACTACTTATTCCTATGTGTATGCAGTGTTTTTCAAATGTAGACTAAAAAAATTTAAAACTGGTTACCGTTGGTAACCACTTGGTATCCACTGGAACAAAAATTAAGTCCATCGGTGTAGGCAATTGGTATTCAATTGGTATCCAACTGATATCGAATTGGTATTTTTAAGTCTAACATATATGGCATTGGTATATAATTGGTATCAAACTGAAACACACAATTGTATGCTATTTGTATCCAATTGGTATCAAACTGAGAAAATTAGGTCCAAAAATATATGCAATTGTTATCTAATTGGCTAGCTAAAAATACAACATATCATTAAGATTTCAACTGAGTGAGTCAAGCTAAACTAATTAATGTTATTCAATCGGTATCCATTTCGAAAGCCTAATTGTAACAACGTATGCATTTGGTATCTAAATAGAATTTTAAAATATTTAGTTCTTACTACTTTGAGTATGCAACTTTTCAAAACTAAAATCTCAATCTAAAACTGGTCATTGTTGATATCCTATTTGCATCCGACTTGTTGAAAAATTAATACTAACACCATATGAAATTGGTATCCAATTTGTATCCATCTGAAAAAATGAAGTCTAACAATATATGTTTTATACTCAACATAAAACATACTTTGGATTTTCAAAAATCATGAACGAAATCAATAAATTCAGTTTAATACTGCATAGCAACAATAATTCATAATATATATTGTCGTAAAAAACTGAAGCAAAAAATAAACAGCATCCTAAAATCTAAACATGGAATGAAAATCTAAACCGATCATCTGTGTGACAACTGATCTCCTTGGTCTTGGTGTAGGATAATTGGTAGTATCCGGAGCATGTTCTTTTGCTATGTGCGGTTCACCAAATTTGCTAGCAACAATGCTAGTTACTTCGCTCTCACTAATTGCGTCATCAACGTTCTTACTTCTTCCATACTGCTAGAGGATTGTGGCATACCTTTGACGATGGTATTTTACATCAATATCAATGTGACCCATATCAAAAACTTCATTGCTAATATATTTAGCAAATAGACATGTGTACATGCCACAATCACTAAAAAAACATTTTGAGAAAGAAAGTGAAGTAATTATCATGAACAAATTACAATATTTTAGGAATACATACTTTGATCTTAGATTCTGTTGAGGTACATCATTGATAAATTCAATTTTGAGAGGATCAGCTTGAGGCTTGTCAATATATGCGGCAGTTTTCGTTTGAATGGAGAAGAAAAACAATGGAGAAGTTGGAAAAAAAAATTGGGGTGAGTGAAAAGAGAACGTGGATATGTGGGAGTGGGGGTGGGGTGTGGCCTGTGATAAGGTAAAAAAAAATCCCTTAAAAGGTGTAATTGATTATTATGAACTTATTATCTCTCATAATTTTCTCTTTCTCTCACCAATTTAACATTATATATATTAATTAATAAAATATAATTAATTAATTTATAAATTAAAACCGATCTGTTAATATTTATAATTAAAGCTTTATAAGTAGTAATAAAAAAGTACATTTAAAGATTGTAATATTAATCCTTAAATATATATGTGGAGTGATTTTTCCTATTTGCATATGTAAATAATATGTACATTATATGTATATACATACTCATATTCATATACAATTTATATTATATACAAATTCAAGCATCTATATACATATACAAATATTATCTGACGCATACACAATTCAAATATACATATGGAAAATATACGTTCTATGATAAATCCATTGTCAGTAAAACACATATACAAAATAAAACGTATAATTTTTTTCCATTTAATGGAGCTTCTCCAATATGTCCAATCCAATTATTATGATGTTATTATCGTAGTAGATTCATTTTAGGTAAAAAATCTGTTAGCGTGAATAATGAGATTCATTATTATTTCTGCTACCGTATTTAGCACTCATGTATTCATTAATTAAAAGTGGATGATTTGTATAAATTTTTAACAAATAAATCGGGATACACAAATACAAGTTTCCATAGCAAACTAAACTATAGCCATAAAGCGTATTAGATAAAGTATAGCTATGGAGCATTATTTGCTTAAATCTGTTTGCCATATATAAAATTTACCCTTATTTTTATTTTTTAAAGTAATTTTTTCAAGATTTTCTTATTTTCTTTATCTTGTATTTTTAAGTAAATACACGTTAAAAAAAATTGTCTTGTGTTTAAACCTTTTTTTTTCTTCATTTTCTTACCTTCTTTTTTTTTGGTAACTAATATGATTTTATTAATCACTAGAGCAAACGTTACAAACCATAGCTCAGCCACAACTCAGCTGGCTATCATCAATTTCATTTCACTATAGACTACAATCTATACTAGAAGTATAATCTCACTTTAAGACTTGAAAGTTTGGAGTAATGGAGTGATATCAGGAGTGGCTCTTACACTGCATGTATAGGCTATCTCTCGAGCAAGACTTTCAATATCACGACTTCTCTTTTCAAACAATCGCAAGTTTCTTTCCAATCCAAATCATATAGACTATCTCAGTGCATACCATTCTGAAGATTCTAGCGCGCTTAGATTTCCCTTTACCACATTTAATGATCAAATCTAAGAATTGAATCCATGATTAAGAAATGATATCAGGTTGGCTAATCCACCACAACAGTCTATTCCACACTTGAATCCCATATGGGCACATAGAAAAAATGTGATCTCTATCTTCAGCATAGGTCATGCATAGCACACAATTTGGATCAACATTCATTCCCCAAGTATTAAATTTGTAAGCAATCATCATCCTTCCATGTAGGCAAAGCCATAGTGTAATTATAGCTTTAGGTTGCGCCGGATTCTGGAATATCAGCCCTTTCTGATAAGTCTCACTGTTTTCAGGTGTTTTGATAATTCTCACAAATGCAGAGACCTGGTCCTCTGCAGAGTGTTCTCGTCCAGGGCAATGTGCCATACAGTTGGAAAGCTGTCTTGTCAGAGGTTGGTGAGGTGCCAGCGTACTGAACCAATCAGAATGGATGAGGTTGTTTGTCCAACGATTAATAACTCTTCATGGTTGATATATTCAACATGACAAACAGCATATTGATTCATTATTCAAAGAGAGAAAATTCAAGCTTCAACAAAACAACAAGGGACCTCATCGATTGAAGAATTGCTTCCTGAACCTGTTGCTATTTTAATTGTTTGTATTTGTGCTTAACTTGTAGGATTCGTTTCATTTGTGTTAAAAACGTTTCAAACTTTGTGTGAATCATTGTAAGAACATAGTTGAGAGCAACTTTGTATCTTACAGTACAAGTCTATATTAATCAGTGAAGATTAGTATAATGGGCAATGCAGGCATTTCTTAGGTTCGTTAAGTAATAGGTTGTATTACTTAGTGTTGAGATTAGGAGGTTAATCTCAGTGTGTGGTTGTAAACTGTGTTTTACTTTTGCTTGAGAAGATTAGTAAAAACAGTTTGAAAATCCTGTGAGACAGGTCGTGGTTTTACTCCCTTGAGCAAGGAGGTTTTCACGTAAAGTGTTGCGTGTTCATTTTATTTCCTGCATTTACTTTCGAGTAGCACAATTGTCTAAAGGACCTGGTCCTATCGTAATTAGTGGATGCACATATTCCAACAAGTGGTATCAGAGCACTGACTTTTCTATCTGGTTAACACCAAGAAAAGAAAGATCCTGAAAGAATGGCTGCTCCACCAAGCCTGGAAGAAGGTCAATCCACCACTCGACCACCTTGTTTCAACGGACAATTCTATGGATGGTGGAAGACACGAATGCATGACTATATCAATGCTGAAGATTCTGAGCTGTGGGATGTGATTCTTGACAGACCATGCATCCCCACCAAAGATGTAAAGAAAGGAGAACTCACCAAAGTGATTCCCAAAACCAGAAGGGAATACAACGAAGCTGACAGGGAAAATATCAAGAAGAACTACACAGCAAAGAAGCTGCTAGTGTGTAGGATTGGTCCAGATGAGTACAACAGGATCTCGGCCTGTGAAACTGCTAAAGAAATATGGGACTGTCTCAAAACATCTCATGAAGGAACGATCCAAGTAAAGGAATCGAAGGTAGATATGCTAACGACTCAATATGAAAATTTCAGTATGAAGGAAGGAGAAACAATCCATGAGATGCACACAAGGTTCACTTCCATTACCAACGAACTGAGATGTCTTGGTGAGCCTATCCACCCAAGCAAAAAATTTCAAAAAATTCTCAGAGTTCTTCTCAAGTCATGGGAAAGCAAAGTCAATGCTATCACTGAAGCAAGAGATCTGAAGGTCCTCACTATGGATGACCTGATAGGTAACCTACAAACCTACGAGCTAAACAGGCAACAAGGATTAACTGTGAAGGAAGGAAAGAAGGAGAAATCAATAGCATTGAAGATGTCTCTGAATGATGGGTCAGAAGAGGAGGATGAGATGGCCTACTTAACCAGAAGGTTCCAGAAGATAGTTAAAAAGCACGAAGGGTTCCAGCAAAAGGGGTCTACTAGCAGAGTGGGAAATGCAAATGAACTATGTCACAAATGTGGGAAGCCTGTACATTTCATGAGGGACTGTCAAAGCCAGAAATAGGAAACTCAGGATTTCAAACCTCGGAGAAAGGACCAGGTCCTTGACCATGCTAAGAGAAAGGCCCATGCTGATCAAGTCGTGAAGAAAGCCTTTGTTGTATGGGCAAATCCCTCCAGTGACTCTGAGGAAGAAAAAGACGGTCATGAAGACGTCTCGATGATGGCTGTCAATGATAATGAAATCGTGTTCAACTCCATATTCTCTCTGATGGCCAAATCGGACGACAAAGAGAACCAGGATGAGGTAACCATTTTTGATCTCAAAAGTGACTTAGATACTTTATCCATTAAGAGATTAAGAAAATTTGTTGTTGTGCTTATTGATATAGTAGATGAACTAACCACTGATAATATGATGTTGAGTGAAAAACTGAGTATGTGTGAGGATGAAAAGGCCGCCCTTAACTAACTCTCAAATGTCTGAAATGAGTGTTAGGGTAAGCATTCTAGAAAATGAGAATCTGCAGCCTAACGAGGGACATGGTACCTCTGAGGGTAAACGAAAGCTCAGTAGTTTTGAGGTGGAATTAGAAGAAAGGTTGAAAGCATCTGAGTCTAAATTAGTTGTTTCTCTTGAAAAGAATTTACAACTAATGAAGGACTTAAGTCAGATTAAAGAAGAGCTAAACCATTTCCTGAAATGGACTGATTCGTCCAAGATTTTGTCAAGTTTAGCTAATCAGAAGTTCAACAGCAGAAAAGGCTTAGGGTGCAGACAGATAGAACCTCCTTTCAACCCTCACAGTAAATATGTATCTGTCTCTGACAATCTTTTGTGTACCCATTGTGGAAGAAACGGTCATCTGAAGAAAAATTGTGAGTCTCTAAAAAGGGTAAAAGAAAATCAGGAGAAGTTTTTAAAGTCAGGAAAAAGAAAGGTAGAGAAGAGGAAGGTACCCAGTCCCAGCTACCATTTTAGCAAAAATACCTTACCTCCATGGACATGAAGGTTTCTTATTAAGCCTTTTGACAGTTTTTGGGAACTCCATCTCCAGTGGGTTCTTAAGTCTAATAAGTGATTCTTGTGCAGAAGAGAGGAAGCAGTCAATGATGGTACATGGACAGTGGCTGCTCGAAGCATATGACTGGAGACACTCGAAACTTTCTCTCTTTGAAAGCACACCAGGGAGGTGGTGTGTCATTTGGTGATGGGAAAAGGGATTCATTCTTGGTATTGGGAAAATTGGTAGATCAGCAGAACATTCCATAGACAGTGTTCACTATGTGAATGGCTTGAAATACAATCTGCTTAGTGTATCTCAAATCTGCAACAATCTGCTTTCATATGCCTCATGCTCAATACATTCAAAGTATTGACACATACTCTATGTTGCATCCTTTTATGATGTAGGCTCAGGCTTTCAGGTTCAGCCACATGATTTGCTCATATTAGCGCCACATCAGCGATAGTCAGGGGTGAGTCCTCGTCATCCGAGGAAGTTTCTTTATGCTTTTTGGTTTAGTTAGTTCGTTGTTAGTTTCAACATTTTAGAGTTAGCTGGGGACTTGTCCCAGCAGCTTATCAGTATTAGAGGCTTTCAGACATAGAGTCAAACTCAGTTGATTCGGGTTGTTCTACTTTGAACTCAGTTATTTCTTTCAGATATTCTCAGTTGAATTCCTTTAGATTATATTCATTATTCAGTTATGCTTCCGCTTCGTTAGAGTTATTTCAGTATGCTTGTGATATATCATATTCAGGGTTACTTGTGACCCTAGGTCCCGTGCTACGTCTAAGGGCTAGCCTTAGGGTGTGACAAAGAGTATCAAACACAATAAATTATGTTATTTAAAAGTACTTCTTAGGAAACTCATTTGATAAAAATACTTTAAACTGTTAGGACCTAAATATTTATGTGTCATGCGTAAGCTACCAAAGAAAATCTCGAAAGACCTCAAGTAAGAAGACAAATAAGAAATATACCAAAAGGGACACAAACATTTAACGTGGTTTCATCGATCGACCAAATCCACAAGAGAAAATGAGTGATCTACTATATAAAAGAGTAAGAAATATCGAGAGAAATAACCTCACAAAATTCACTCAGAATAAAAAGAGGCTCACACAAGTAATACTATAACACTTGTATCTCACAAATTCTCTCCATAAATAAAAATCTTAAAGCTCTTAGGACTACATTGTGGATGCTGCCATGTTAGAAGGAATGACCTCTATTGAATATTCATAAACCTTTTTACATGAGAAAGAACTGTCCAAATATGAAAGCGTAGTGATTTCTTTCTAGGAAAAGAATAACTTAATTAGGGTAAGAAATTTCGAAGAAAACACCCAACAATACTCCCCTTTGGTCAGGATTTCTGACAACTTGAATTTGCTCCACCTTCTTCTTATAATTTTTCAACAAGTTAAATCTTCATCTCCAATATATCCCCCATTAAATCTATGTCTCCACACAGTGTAACATTATGATAAAATTTCTCAAACAAAATTTTTCATTGCCGCCAAATAGGTTGCGATTAGAACTGAACACGTCAAGACAAACACTCATTTTTAACCTCATTATGATAACACTTGTTAGGACTGAAATAATCAAGTGTTGTGCATAATTATTTAGCAAAGCAAACCTCAAAGACACTAAATAAGAAGACAGAGGAAAAATATGTCAAAAGAGATACAAATATTTAATGTGGTTAAGTTAATTGACCTAATCCATAAGAGGAGATGAGCAACCCATCATATAAAAGAGAATACAAGAGATTGAGAAAAATTACCTCACAAATTCACTTGGAATAAAAAGAGATTCATACAAGTGATAACGTAATGTTTGTGTCTCACAAATTATCCCCCTAAACAAAACTCTTAAAGCTCTTAGGACTACATTGTGGATGTTGTCATGTTAGAAAGAATGAGCCTTTATTTATAGAGTCGTAAACCTTTCCTTCAAGACAAAAGCTAGCCAAGTATGAAAACTTTATATTTTTCTTTTAGGAAAAGGAAAACTTAATTACGCAAAGAAATATTAGGGGAAACACCGCCCAAAATTAAGAACATGAAAAATGGCCTGATATACCCCTCAACATTGTACCTTAGCTAAGATACTCATTATAAAAGTGACTCACCTATACCCCTACAAAAGTGACCCACCTATACCCCAATTGTTACAAAAGTGTCTTACATATACCATTTTCATCTAACAGAAGTGAAAAAAATTAATTTCAATTTTTTTTGATTTTCTGATTTTTTTTTTTTAAAAAAAACATGTAGGGGTATATATGATCTTTCTAGTAAAGTTCAAGAGGATATTTGATTCTTCTCACTCATAGATTTTTTTGACTTCCTTGATTCAACGAAGGATTTGAGTTTTCAATATCTCCCTTGTAGATCTATTTGCTTATCATTATTTGTGTTTCTTATTCTTATTTTTTTTTCATTCATTGGTGTGAAAATATGAGAAATACAAATTAAAAAGTGTTAATGAAAAATGAGAATATAGTAAAAAAAATAAAATTAAACTATGTTTTTGCGGCTGTATTGTAATTTATTTATTGTATGAAAAAATAAATTAGGGCATCTATGATAAATTTTGCAAGAAAATGAGTGAAAAAAATAAATTTGACCATCAAAATAATAAACTAAAATTAGTTGTTGAATCAAAGAAGTAAAAATATTCACGTGTGAGAAGAATCAAATATATAACCCTATATATATAGATTTTTTTTTAAAATAAAATAAAATATCAAAAAAATAAATTTAAAATTATTTTTTTCGCTCCTGTCAGACGAAAATGGTAAATCTGGGTCATTTATGTAACAATGGGGGTATATATGAATCATTTTTTAGCGAGAGATATATCGACTTAAATCGCAAAATCGAGGGGTATATAAGACCCCTAGATTCTCTTAAAAGTTTGGCCAAACTAGTTCTAAATTGGCATTTTATATTAAACTAATTCACTAATCATCATTTCTTTGATTATCATGTGACAAAAGAACCACATATTTCTATGATAAATCTAATTAATTTTCCAGTGATCTAATACAATTTATATAAGTAGTTAACTTTTACTGTATTTCATTTTAGTTCCTTCCGAGATTATTTTCTCAAAACAAAAGGTTTAATTATAAGGATTAAACTCATTTAGGTAAGTAAATAACAACTATATCCATAAATCTGATTCCAATTAAAGAAAATTGGAATAAAACTTATTATGTTTCCAAATGATCTAGGAAATAGGGTAGGTATATTTAATATTGTCATTAAATTTGATTCCAACAGAAACTAGGAATGCAACTAATTAGTTTTCCAGTGAACTAGGAAATATGGTAGTCCATCTCTATGTATATTTCATATTGTGAATAGATTTATTTTCCCAAATAATTTAGGAATGCAATTTATTATTTTTCCAAATGAACTATGAGATATGGTAGGTAATCTTTATATATTGTTCAATGTAAGTCAAACTTATTATACATTGTTTTTGTTGCTTGTGTTCCTTACAAGAACTCAAAAAAATTCTCAACATTGTTTTTATTTAATTTGTTCTTTAAATTAATTAGTGTTATTGAAGAACAATGAGTAACTCACATACTCATTCTTGATGCGGTGTTGGTATAACTAACATGAGTGATCATGATTCAACAGATATGCTCTTAAGGGAAATTCATGCAGTAGACAATCTACAAAGTCTATCCTCGGAAAATTGGAGATATCCTTCAAATTATTCACAGTCAACAATTGACCCCTTTCCAATGATAAGAGGAAGGACTTTGCATCGTCGTCAAGATGAGAAAGTTATAAAGAGGTATGTAAAAATAAGAACTCATCATGCTGTTGCACCTAAAGACGGCATAAATAATTCCACAAAAATTGAAGAAGTTGTCGGTAGAGAATCCACAGAGATTTGTGCCATATGTTTGGCTGAATATAAGCATGAAGAGACTATTGGAACACTTCGTTGCAAACATGAATATCACGCCGGCTGCATCAAACAGTGGTTGCTGAGGAAAAAGGATTGTCCTATGTGTCGAGCTTCAGTTTTGCACTTTACGTGAAGAAATATTTTTACTATAGAAATGCAGAGTCTTTTCTTTTTCTTTTAGTTTTTATATTTGTTTTCTTTTGAATTTTCTTCGATTTTTCTTGATTTCAGTCAAAACCTTAATTACCCTTTCAAATTTCTTATTTATTTATTTTCAATTTAAATTTTGCATTTTTTTATTAGTTGGAGATGATGCAACAGCAAAGGCTGAAACAACAACAGCAAACATTGATGCAGCTAGCAGTCCCTTTATCATCATGGTCACATAGCACCCCCTAACATAGAGCCCATCTTGAGTGGAAATCTGCCTCCTATGGTTTTGTAGATTACTTTGATCGCTGATCAGCTGCGCTTGCTATTGTGAGCCTCAATGAAAGGCAATTGTTTGGACAATGTATAAAATTTAACCCAATGCTCAAAGAGAGGACATTTTAGCATATTTGTGGGTGATCTTAGTCAGGAGGTTAGAGATGCCACATTGTTTGTGTGCTTTCCGGTATACATGACTAGCTGCTCAGATGCTAAATGTGTCGTTCAAATTGACAACTGGAACATCAGATGATGGACAAGAGAAGGCCAACGAAGATGCTCCAAAAAATAACCCCAGTACACAACTGTTTATGTCGGCAACAGTTGACCTCCATCATCATTTTCATGCTCTTGGGGATGGTGGCATTGAAGATGTCCGTATTTAGAGAGACAAAGGTTTTGGTTTAGTAAGATACAACATTCATGCTGAAGCAGCTCGAGCTATTCAGTTGGGAAATGCTCGAATCCGTTTTGGTAAACCTGTTAAGTGCTTGTGGGGAAGCAACCTTACTCCACCAGGAAGCATTTCCAACCCTATACCACCTCCTACTATCGGACAAGCATTGCTTCCGCGCAACCACCGATGTACTACTAGTTGTTGATTCATACATAGCCTGACTAGGAGCGGTATTGGTGGCTATGCAAGCATTGCTTCCACGTAGCCACCGATGTACTCCTAGTTGTTGATTCTCAAAAAAGCAACTTGTAAACACCTGTTGTTGCAGCTTCACTATTCTATTTCCTATCTATTGTCAGTTTTTCAGCTTCTTTTAATACTATCTGAATGTATTGGATCTATAGTTTGAATTTTGTTTGAGAATGAAGATTTTAATTTCTTTTTGCAAAAAAAATAGTGTTTAGAGATTATTTTATTCTAAGATTATGTTTTATAAACAAATCTGAAGTTCTTTTTCAAAAGAAAAATTGCAAAACCGATACTTGTTTGTGTACATATATTTAAAACTCATCACATTAAACTTAGTAAGACAAGTTCTTTTAAGTTGTAGATGTCATTCTCTATACGTCTTTGATACATTGATTCAAGAACAATTTGTTTCTTGTCATAAATATTTTTAAGAGACCAATTACAACAACATTGACATTTAGCTTATGTAGACACTTTATTCCACACTTACCTTTCCATGTATTAGTGACCAGACTTGGCGTCTAACAAACCACCCCCACCTCTTGAATTCTATTGTCCTCGATGAAACATCAATATCTGCACCTTTAATGAGCACCATTGGACCACAATAAGTAGCAACTTCCTCATTTTCTTCTTGATGTTCCTCTGGATTTTCATTTCCCGCAAGTAATGCAGTGATCCTTTCAATTCTAGGACAGTCCCTTGCCAAGTGTGGCCCTTTGCAAATAAAACGGCCATCAAATTCATTCACTCACCAAACACTAGAAAGCATTTTCTAGTTGCAATGCATCTGTTGATTCTTTCTCAGGTAATGCTAATAGTCCATGTGAATGATTGTCTTGGTTGCGGAAAGGGGTCATTTGGTACTTCGATCTTCTGAGTTATAACTAGCCTGGATAATGTGATAATTTCCAATGACAAAAATTGTTATGTCCTTCCATTCATTAGTGGTCATCGATGGTACATTGTACTGTATGATATTTGTATTTCTTGGATACATGCTAATTCCAAAAAAATTATGATTGTTTTATTTCCTCAAAGTTGCAACTTGTAAATCTGATAACAGGTATCAATTGATACTCACATTTTACTAGACCTCTCTGAAGTACTGGTACATATTGAAACTAATTTAACAAAGAAGAATAGATATGTAGAGCATGCTTAGACCACACAATTACTACGCATAACACTTTTGTTGAAGTGTGTGACCATCTCATCTAAGAGCTTAAGATGTTAGAGAGAGAACACTTTTAATTATTTAATTATATTCTCAACAACTTTCTAGTACAAACACTTCCCAGAAACGATGACAGGAAACAACTCCAAGACAAAACTTATCGACCCATCCCACTAACGTCGTAAAAATCATACTTTGTTATGTCAACAATACAAATGGACAAAGGGCGACGAAGATCCTTCAAAGAATCATACATTGCAACCCAAACACCAAATTTACAATATTAAACACAAACCCTGCATCCCCTTCGCCCCTCAGAGGAAAAAACACTTTCACTACAATAAAAATAACTTTTAGCGGCAATAAATATACATATTAACAAAGAGTGCTAAAGTTTTTACCGGCATTAGTTAATTGCAATAGGATCCAATGTCGCTACAAACTTTATGGACATATACAAAGAGTGTCAATTGCCTCTAAAACAATATATTTAGCAACAATTAAGCTATTGTCGTTAATTAATTGTCACTAAAGACCATTTTTGGTGTGGTGTTTGATTGACAGTAATTGCCTCTAAAGACCATTAAGAATATTCAGTTGCTAAAGACTGAACGATATATTGTCACGATCCTAGTCTACACCCCAGTCGAGATAGGGTACCTAGAACCACAGTGATCCAGAGCTAACCCTTGGCATTACATATCTAAGCATATCATATGAAAACTGAAGCGAAAGTTATAAACTAAAAGCATGACTAAAATAAAGTTCAAGAATAAGTCTATTACAACTAAATACTAGTGTTTGAAAGCCTCTAAACTAAATAAAACAATTTGTCGGGACAAGACCCAGGATGTCACACCCCGAGCCTACACCCTGGACGTGGTCGGCACTCGAGAACCATTGTTGGCACCAATCGAACCCTTGGTCTGACTTAACTCTTAGCAGAAGACTTACTCAATCATA
>JAJONR010004285.1:0-44907 GCA_029582245.1 Solanum etuberosum
ACTATCGATTTGAGCTAAGTTTTGAGGAAGTAAGTATGAGAATGAGAAGAGTCGTATACACGAGTTCCATATCATTATGTAGACCCTTGAGTCGAGTCATTCATGCCCATAAATTCTGCATGAACTCCATAAGTTGAGTATCTTTGAGAGGAGTAGTATCTTCAAGTTCTAAGTCTTGAGTATTGAGTTCCTAAAATCCTTTTGGAGATTATATTCCTAATCATGGGACTATTGCACATTACCTATGAAGGTCGTTGAGTTGAGTAGTTCATGCCCATAATTCCGCATGAACCCTATAAGTCGAGCAATCTTGAGATGAGAAGTAAATTTGAGTCCTTGAGTTGAGTGGTTCATGCCCATAAATCCGCATGAACCCTCTGAGTCGAGCATTCTTGAAATGAGTATTATCATTGAAGTTCTTGAGTTCCGAGTACTGAGTTCTATGTATGGTTATTGAAAACCTTGTATTGAGTCGTTTACGTCCATAATTCGGCATGAACCTTATTTTGAGAAGTCTTTTACAAATTTTTCTAACCTTGTTTTAAAGACTTGAGCATTGAGTTGAGTAAGAGTAAGAGTGAAGATCATTTATTCAAAAGATTATATCGGAACTAAGTATTCGCAAGAGTTAAAATGTTTTCACATTTAAACAAGAGAGGAAACACTGATTTCCAAGAGAGATTTTAAGCTAGGTTTTGAGTAATAATCTCAAACCACAGAAAGAGTTATGATTATAAACATATGAGCTAGCATATTTTGGGAGTAGTATTGAGCACCGATATGGGGGAGAGTTCAGACAACTCACAGCCCCCATAAACCATATAGCCAGCATGGGTAGAAAAGGATTATACTTTTTAGATGATTCCTTAATGCTTTTAGCATAGACTAGTGGATCCACTTTGTGAGTTAGGTTCTATACCCCCAGCAAGGTATAGGACGGCCCTAGAAGTGTGAGGCAAGAAGTTATACCATCACTTATGCTCATAGAGATGGTTGTCGGTTAGAGAAACTCCCACTGAGATATTTTGAATTCTTATATACACAGAGATATTTTGTATTCTTATATACACAGAGATATTTTGTATTCTTATATACACAAATTTTATTTTGTATTCTTACATACAAACAGAGTTACATTGCATGTTCTAATACATTGAATTTCTATCTACTATTTTAAGAGCTTTCCATATATTAGATCTTTTATTGTTGCTTTATATTGAGTTGAGTACCCAGAGTCGAGTATCTTATCATTGAGTCGAGCCTTATTTCACTAAGTTGAATATCTTATCATTGAGTTGAGCCTTATTTCTTTGAGTTGAGCCTTATTTCTTTGAGTTGAGTTGAGTAAGTTGAGAAGAGGTAAGTATGTTTCTATTCCACCTGTTCAAGCTTCTGTTTATGCTTTAGAATTCTCCTTACATGCTCGTACATTCCACGTACTGAGTCATTTGGCCTGCATCATTTCATCATGTAGATACAGGTATTCAAGGTCATCAACAGGAGCTTCGTTGATACCACATAGAGTTCGAGTTAGCTATGGTGAGCCTCCTTACTTCCGGAGGATTTCATTTACTTTTCAGTGTTGTCAGGATGTCGTGGGTCTTGTCCCGACTTCCATCTTTGTCATTTAGAGGCTTTGTAGATAGACAGTAGAGTTTGAGAAGTCTGTTTCACTTATCTTGTTAAATGTTTTAAACAATTGAGTTGTCTAGTTTTGGCTAGTTGAATATACGATTATATTCTGAGTTAATTATTTGAGTTTCACTGAATTTTATTCTGTTTTAAGCTTTGTATGCTTGAGTTAGTCTTACGCTTGTAGTCAGCCAGGATGAGGGTTCGCTTGGGGACCAGCAATGGTTCTCGAGTGTCGGCCATGTCCAGGGTGTAGGCTCGGATCGTGACAAATTTGGTATCAGAGCACAGAGTTCAAGAGTCATAGGGTGTCTATGAAGCCATGTCGGTAGGGTCTTGTTTATGGTTGTGAGGGGCCCACTTCTATAAATGAGGGACTATGGACATTTAAGAAAAGTTTCTCTTCTTTCATACTCTTAATCGTGCAGTAGAGCTATGTCATAGAGATTTATTCATACTCGTGTGTTTCTCAGATTCCTTCGACTACCCGTCATACTAGAGGTGGTTGAAAAGAAAAGTCAGTCCTTTATCGATGAGTTATTCTTAACAAGAGTCTTGAGGATGTCATGAGACTCCAGAAGGGCCTGAGAGAAGCCCATGAGTGAGTAAGTGTTCAGTTTCATAGGAATGCACTCATATTCATATGAATCATGCGTTTGAGCTAAAAGCGAGTTGTACTCTCTTCCCTAAGCCTTGTTTCAGTTGAGATCCTTTTGAGGAAGTATGTTTAGAGCTTGGGTAATATTTTTACCCAAAAAGGTAGCATAAGTTACGAGATCATGTGCATTAGTAGTGAAAGTGCCCAGAGTTAGAGGAAAGTATGCAGAGGTATAGAGATCCATGAAAGAGAGATAGTGATGGAGAAGATTATGTTATTATAGTCATGCACTCAGTAAGTTGTTGGCGAGGAGTTTTCCCTTATGGGTAGACTGAGAATTGATAAGTTGTGAACATTCCATCATAGGAGGTAGAGTGTGTTTTAGCTAGAAAGGAGCTTGTGATGAAGTGTCATTGTGTAGGTAATGACCAAGTGTAAATGTCGAATAGAAGAACAAAAGTATTCATAAAGTGATATATCTAAGCTAGGCTTATGATTTGTTTGCGAGGGTCATGATATTCAGAAGGTTATAAAACTGATCAAGTAATGAGGTATAGCATAGTAGGCGAGCAATCATATTGATATTCGGGTTTAGTAATGAACATTAAGCTTGAATTTTAGATGAGTGTCATTATCCAAAGAATGGAAACATGAGGGTGATGATGTTAGTCTTGAGATTTGATCTGGTAGACTTGACATAGAGTAGGTGAGGAATTGAGATGTTAGCTCCAATGAATGTGAGTAGTACCAGTGAGAGATCCTAACATTTAGATAAGGGCAGTGAAGTGTGGCTAAGTCACAAGAGTAACAAGAGAATTAAGTGGTGTACCGAGAGGGTATGTAATCAGAAGAGGTTAAGAGAAACACCTTAGAAAGAGGTCTTAGTACCTGCTTATGGAGAGTTCGGTAGTCATGAGATAAGGTTCTCCCGAGTGTTAGAGTAAAAGAGATGTATACCAGTTAGAGATAATGGAATAGGTCCATAGCTTTCAAGTGTCAGCTTTAGACCTAAGGGGGAGATGACAAGATGAGAAATCAAGTCAAGTGTTTGAGAGAAGGATAGTGATGAGTTCCAAAGAGTATGGGAGATAGCTTTTCAGAGGTCCTTTTAGTGGTGGAGTGATGTTAGAAGGAGAAGGTTAATGTTCCTATCGTGATGATGATGGTGTGATAATTCCATCTAAGGTTATAAAAGAGGAGGATGAGGTTTTACTATAAGAAATAGTTAAAGGAGAGCCCTTAATTGGCTCCGAAGGAGTTGGTTAGTAGGAGTCCATGGAGTTATTAGAGTACTAACCTTGAATATAGTGAGAGCGTACCATTAGACTTAGACCTTAGTAAGAGTAACCCCATTCCATACCCAGTCTAGTCGTCATTCGAGGACGAATGGCCCCAAGCATGAGATATTGTAACACCCAAGAAATTTTTTGAGCTAAGACTCGAACCATCCTTCGTTGTGAGTAGGATTTTACCAAGGAATTTAAATTTTTCTTAAGTGTTAAGGTCACTAGATGTAGCACATTTAGTTCCAAAAAGAACTAAATTGCAAATAGCAAAATCTGAAATTTTGCAAGTTATGAGTTTTGGGTCAACTTCAAACAAACATAACTCTTAGCAGAAGATGATTTAGGTGGACTACAAGATAGCTAATAAAAGAAATTTAAATTATATTTTCAACGCCACCAAGTTTGCTAAGTTTTGAGGTCGGATGAGTGAGATATGCCCTTTTGAAGTCAGGCTGTCCAATTAAGGAGAGTTACCCAAAAATAGTGAGGGGTATTTTTATCTTTTCCATACCAAATCAGATTTAATTCGTTTTAGTAAGGTTTTAAGGATCTAATCCTATTAGGTTCAGTTTTCTAATCCTAATATACACCTAGGGTTTTAGTTGAGAGTTCAAAAAGAGAAAAGAGGAGAAAAGAGGAAAGGATCAAGGCGTTCGTCGAGGTTCTTGAGTTTTGTTGCGGAATTTCTCCATGGGTTTGATCCCTAAGAGGTATGTAAGCTTCCATAGTGTTGGGTTCATTCACCCACGCACCAATCATGATTTATTCAACGTAATTTCGTTCTTGAAATTTAAGGATTTAAGTTCTTCATGAGTTCTTGATAAGTGTTCTTGAAGTTTTATTCTAAATCTTATTTTGTTGGGGTTTTGATGATTTCTTGAGATGAAAGTGAGTGTTTTGAGGGTTGTATTGAGTAGATTAGTGTGTACTTATGTTAAGAAATCGAATCCAAGTGATTGGGGAAGAAACCGTTCGAATCTAGGCGAAATAGGGTGAGAAAACGAGCAAAGAAAGTCGTCGGGTTTTCTGGGTGGTGCCTGGGGCGACGCGCCACCATCACACCACGGGTGGCTGACGCACCACGCCAGTCAGTACGCCAAGAATCATTCTCTGTAGTTTAGGGGCTGGCGCCCCACGCCACTCAGTACGCCAGGGTCGCCTGCCCCTATCTTTTCTTCATCGTTCCGTCCGTTTGAGTTCTTTCGAAGGGTATCTTTACCCCCCCCCTTTGATTCTAAAAACTCTAAAATACTTCTAAACACCTATAAATCATTCATAACTTGAATCATAACCTTGAATTCATAATTCAAATTCAAGATAGAGTTAAGTGTTAAGCCTTGAGAGTTCTTCCGAACATTTTGAGATAGTCCCTTTGAGTCTTTTGAGGAGTCTTCTACAACTTCAAATAACTTGTTCAAGACTCAAGTTAGTGAGCATGAGAGTGAGGAGAATGTATTCATGAGTCTACACTATCACCGAGATCCTTTATATCATGAACCATAACTCTTGAATTCATAATTCACATTCAAGGGAGAGTTAAGAGTAGAGTTCAAGAAAGTCTTTGAGTTCAATTGTGGATCCTTTGAGATCAACTATCGATTTGAGCTAAGTTTTGAGGAAGTAAGTATGAGAATGAGAAGAGTCGTATACACGAGTTTCATATCATTATGTAGACCCTTGAGTCGAGTCATTCATGCCCATAAATTCTGCATGAACTCCATAAGTTGAGTATCTTTGAGAGGAGTAGTATCTTCAAGTTCTAAGTCTTGAGTATTGAGTTCCTAAAATCCTTTTGGAGATTATATTCCTAATCATGGGACTATTGCACGTTACCTATGAAGGTCGTTGAGTTGAGTAGTTCATGCCCATAATTTCGCATGAACCCTATAAGTCGAGCAGTCTTGAGATGAGAAGTATCTTTGAGTCCTTGGGTTGAGTGGTTCATGCCCATAATTCTGCATGAACCCTCTGAATCGAGCATTCTTGAAATTAGTAAGAGTGAAGATCATTTCTTCAAAAGATTATATCGGAACTAAGTATTCCCAAGATTTAAAATGTTTTCACATTTAAACAAGAGAGGAAACACCGATTTCCAAGAGAGCTTTTAAGCTAGTTTTTGAGAAATAATCTCAAACCACAGAAAGAGTTATGGTTTTAAACATATGAGCTAGCATATTTTGGGAGTAGTATTGAGCATCGATATGGAGGAGAGTTCAGACAACTCACAGCCCCCATAAACCATGTAGCCAGCATGGGTAGAAAAGGGTCATACTTTTTAGATTATTCCTTAATGCTTTTAGCATAGACTAGTGGATCCACTGAGTGAGTTAGGTTCTATACCCCCGGCAAGGTATAGGACGGCCCTGGCCGTGTGTGGCAAAATGATGTACCATCACTTATGCTCATAGAGATGGTTGTCGGTTAGAGAAACTCCCACAAAGATATTTTATATTCTTATATACACAGAGATATTTTGTATTCTTATATACACAGAGATATTTTGTATTCTTATATACACAGAGTTTATTTTGTATTCTTACATACAAACAGAGTTACATTGCATGTTATAATACATTGGGTTGCTATCTACTGTTTTAAGAGCTTTCCATAAATTACATCTTTTATTGTTGCTTTATATTGAGTTGAGTATCCAGAGTTGAGTACCCAGAGTCGAGTATCTTATCATTGAGTCGAGCCTTATTTCACTGAGTTGAATATCTTATCATTGAGTTGAGCCTTATTTCTTTGAGTTGAGTTGAGTTGAGTGAGTTGATAAGAGGTAAGTATGTTTCTATTCCACCAGTTCAAGCTTATGTTTATGCTTTAGAATTCCCCTTACATGCTCGTACATTCCACGTACAGAGCCATTTGGCCTGCATCATTTAATGATGCAGATACAGGCATTCAGGGTCATTAACAGGAGCTTCGTTGATACCACATGGAGTTCGAGTTAGCTATGGTGAGCCTCCTTGCTTCCGGAGGATTTCATTTACTTTTCAGTTTTGTCAGGATGTCGTGGTCTTGTCCCGACTTCCATCTTTGTCATTTAGAGGGTTCATAGATAGACAGTAGAGTTTGAGAAGCCTGTTTTATTTTTCTTGTAAAATGTTTTAAAGACTTGAGTTGCCTAGTTTTGGCTAGTTGAATATACGATTATATTCTGAGTTAATTATTTGAGTTTCACTGAATTTTATTTTGTTTATAAGCTTTGTATGCTTGAGTTAGTCTTCCGCTTGTAGTCAGCCAGGATGAGGGTTCGCTTGGGGACCAGCAATGGTTCTCGAGTTTCAGCCACGTCCAGGGTGTAGGCTCGGGTCGTGACACTTTACTTGCTGATAGTTTTGGCACTTAGCCACAAACTCATCTATGTCTTTCTTCATGACAGGCCACCTATAAAGTCGTTTCAAGTCTCGGTACATCTTGGTCACACCCGGATGAATGGAATACCGCGAACCATGGGATTCTGTCAACATCTTCTGAATTAAGTCATCCACTCGGGGAACACAAATTCTTCCCTTAAATCTGAGCACACCACCTGCATCAAGAGCCACATCTTGTGCCTTGCCAGACACTGTCTTCTTTCTGAGCTTATTCAAATTCTCATCCTCAAACTGCTTGGCCTTGATCTCTTCAATGAATGTGAGCCTATCCACAATGTTGTCTAACACCCCACCTTTCTCTGAGATTCCCAACTGCATGAACTTAGACTCCAAGGTATGAATCTCTTTAACCAAAGGTTGCTTGGACACACCCAAGCAAGCTAGACTACCCATACTCACCGTCTTCCGGCTTAATGCGTCTGCCACCACATTAGCCTTACCTGGATGATACTGGATGGTAACATCATAATTCTTGAGTAACTCCATCCATCTTTCCTATCTCAGATTCAGTTCCTTCTGAGTGAATACATGTTGTAGACTACGATGATCAGTAAACACCACACATTTAACACTATAAAGGTAATGCCGCTAGATCTTGAGAGAAAACACTACCGCTACCAACTCCAAGTCATGCGTCGGGTAGTTCCTCTCATGCATCTTCAGCTGCTGCGATGCATAAGCTATAATATGTCTTTCTTGCATCAACACAGAACCCAAGCCCGAATGTGAAGCATCACAATAAATAATGAAATCTTTACCTTCCACCGGCAGTGTCAGAATAGATACTGTGGTCGGAAGAATCTTGAGCTTTTGGAATCTCTCTTCACATTTGTCAATCCACTCGAAAGGCACCTCCTTTTGGGTCCGCCTTGTCAAATGCATGGTGATAGAAGAAACAATTTTCACAAACCGCCGGTAGTAGCTGGCGAGCCCCACGAAACTCCTAACTTCAGTCACAGAGCTAGGCCAGACCCAGTTCTACCATAACCACTTCCCTTGAAACCACATGCCCCAAAATGGCAACTGAAGTCAACCAGAACTCACACTTGGAAAATTTTGCATACAACTCCTGTTTTCCAAGGAAACCCAAAAAAATACGAAGATGATTGGCGTGCTCTTCCATACTCTTCGAATAAACCAAAATGTCATCAATAAAGACGATAACAAAATAATCCAGGAATGGTTTGAACACACCATTCATCAAACTCATGAAGGTTGCAGGCGCATTGGTCAACCCAAACGACATCACTAAGAACTCATAGTGCCCATAGCGGGTCCTAAATGCCATTTTGGGTACATCCTCAGGCCTAATCTTTAACTGATGGTAACCAGACCTTAGGTTAATTTTAGAGAAAACTGATGCACCCTGCAACTGGTCACAGAGATCATCTATCTGAGGCAACGGATACTTATTTCGAATGGTTACCCTATTCAACTGTCGGTAGTCTATGCAGATCCTCCTACTACCATACTTCTTCTTAACAAACAAGATAAGAGCACCCCACGGGGAAACACTAGGATGAATGAAACCCTTATCAAGAAGCTCCTCGATTTGACCCTTAAGCTCTCTCAATTTTACCGGAGCCATGCGATAAGGAGGAATGGAGATGGGACGAGTGCCTGGCTCCAAGTCAATGCAGAAATCTATATCCCTATCCAGAGGCATACTAGGCAAATCGGTAGGAAATACTTCCTTGAATTCAGACACTATCGGAATATACTCAATAGAGGGAGACTTAGCATCAACATCCCGAATATGTGCTAAATACGACATACACCCCTGCCCTACCAGTTTCCTAGCCCGAACGAAAGATATGACCTTAGCTGGCTTAGGCTTGTACACCCCTTCCCACTCTAACCTTTCCCTACCCAGGATCTCTAGAGTTATCGACTTAGCATTATAATTAAGCACAACATAATAGGGGGACAACTAAGTCATGCCTAAGATTATATCAAAGTCAGTCATATCCAGAATAACCAAATCAGCCCAAGTCTGGAAACCCATAAACAGGACAGAACAAGCACGATATACATGGGCGACTATGACAGACTCTCCAACTGGGTAGAAACATGGAAGGGGGCATCAAGCACATCGCAAATCGCATCAAATCCCAAGGCAAACTGAACTGACACATATGAATAAGTAGAGGCTGGATCAAACAAAATAGTAGCCATCCGGTAACAGACAAGAATAGTTCCTGTGATCACTGCATCAGACACCTCAACCTCGATCTTGTCCGGAAAGGCATAAAACTGAGCCCTGTCATCTTGACGGGCAACCTCCTTGCCTAGCTGTACCGCATCCTCTGTAGTCACCAACTGGGTAGCATATCTGGAAAAGGCATGGAACTTAGCCTCATAAGTAGCTACAGTCATGCCACCCTGCTCGAAGGCCATGAACTCATCCTTCTTGCGATCCCTCAAAGTCCGAAGCACATACTTCTCCAGAAACAAAGCATGGAACTGCATCCAAGTGAGTGGGGGCAAGACTGGCGATCTGCATTCCACATAGGTCCTCCACCACTGCTTAGCCTCACCTTGAAGCTGGAAGGTCACGAACTCTACTCCATGCTGGTGTACATTGTCTAACTTGTGAAGCCTCTCATAGCAATCCAGAATGAACTCATAGGCATCCTCACTCTCAGAACCATGGAACACATGTGGCTTCAGCTTCAGAAACTTAGTCAACATCTTATGCTCAGTACCAGTCATCACAGGAACCAATAGGGGACGGAAGAAGGCATCAGTGCCTAATGCTCCATCAATTTTGGGAACAGTAGCAGCAATGGGGTGGTTGACTGGAGGTTGAGAAGCTTGCACTCTGGGAAGGACTCCAGAGCCGACCAACCCACTCAAAAAAGTCATGATCTGCTGAGCTATCACTGGGTCTAAGGGAGGAAAACCTATAGTCTCAGCATGTGCGTCCTCCTCTAGTCCAACATCCTCCTCGACTCTGATCTCCACATTCTCTTGCACCTCTTCTTCGGGTGCCGGAGGGGCCTCTTCCCTGGGAACATTCTCAACTGGGGCTCCACCCCTGGTGGGTGCTACCCTTCGTCGGCCTCTGCCCCTTCCTCTTCCTCTAGCCCTGCCTCGACCGCGGCCTCTTGCTGCAGGCTCCTCTGCTGGCTCATTGATGGGAGCTACCGGCCTGACGCCGTTGTATCACATGTTAACCATCCTCGGACAGAAGAGTGAAAGAGATTAGATACCAATTTGGATCACCAGATACCAATTGGAATGAAGTCATAGCACGAAAGCAGAAGAAGACAGAGAGATTTCCTAAAGTCCTGTAGCCTCTTGAAGAAAAGTACAGACGTCTCTGTACCGTTTTGCAAGACTCTACTAGACTTGTTTTGGTACAATAAGATAAACGAACCTAGGGCTCTGATACCAACTTTGCCACGACCCAGTCCGTCGTGATTGGCACCCACACTAACCCTTCGGTGGGAGAACCACTACTACAACCCGACTAAGCAATTTTAAGAGGCTAAAATATTTTAAGATACGGAAGCAGGTTTAAATGACTAAATAAATATGGAGTTCTTATAAACTCCGAAGGTCTAACAACAACTATCGCGGAAATTCAATCCCTAGAACTGAAAGTCATTGTACCAAAACTCTGTTAACCAACAAGTCTAAGGAAATGGGATGCAACCCCGAAAACTAAACATCAAAAAAGTCTAAACATATAGTCTGAGTCCGAAAAGAATGGACTAAACTACGGATGGATCCATGGCTGCCTAAAAGAAGTGCTTCACCCTTGAATACGGTCTTGGTCAAAGATATCCTAGCTGAGATTTGTCAATAGCCGCCTGAAGATGCCCAGTACTCAACAAAGAAAGAGCAAGTGCAGTATCAGTACACAACCACAGTGTACTGGTAGGATCATGCGGCTACTCCAGTAAGCACAATATACGCGAGCAATTACAACACAGTAAACACACATATACAGAAATGCATAATTCAGTTATCATTTTAGGAGGAACATACGATTTCCCAATATCAATGGCAATTAGATATGAACGTAATAATCACAAGTGGTCCTCTCATGGAACCCACGCTCAAACTATTAGTGTGTCGGAATGTGAAACCCAATCCAATATATATGTGTCAGAACGTGACACCCGGTGCAATGTATGTGTCAGAACGTGACACCCGATCCAATATGTATGTGTCAGAACGTGACACTCGGTCTAATATATGTGTCGGAACGTGACAGCCGATCCAGTTAGCACAACCATAATCACAATCACACCCATAATGAACAGTGCACATAGTCACACAGTCAAGTAACAGGTTCATGGCATGTAATTGTTCACACATAATCATTTCATTAGATTCGATACATTTTTCCTATTCACATACATGCATGCATGCAATGAAGCAATTAACAAACATATGTCACACAACAAGAAATCAAACCATCACTTACCTTGAAACCAAGCTTGAATACTCCTAAGACACTTGAGCCTTCCCTTTCCGGAGTCTTTCAGCTTGTTCTTGATCTAAAACAAGCACTTAGTGCAAGGATAACTAAACAATGTTTCATTTACCCGAATTATAACAAAAATATCAACGCAAGGCCATACCCAAGATCCTAATCCTCTACTAGGGCTTTTCCCACCATTAACTTCAGGCCAAAATCCTCCCCAACAATAATTACCCAGATCCTAAGTTCTAAGAATCAAAATACGGATTAGGAAAGTAATTATCTTACCTTTAGCGCGAGAATTCGTGGGAATCTGATAAGAAACTGCCCTGGGTCATCCCTTAGCTCTTAAAAATAAAGTCTTGCAGAAAATAACGAATTTGGGGTTTTTTCCCGATTTAAGTCGCGACTGTCCTACCACAGCGGGGCCCATCCTGCCACAGCGACCCCACCCTGGCGGAACTAACCCCGCCCCGGCGGCTTGCACAGAGACAGAAACTTGTAATTTGAGTTCCAAGCTCCCATTTCGCAATACACCTTCAAACCTTGACGTTATAAAACTACCCTTCCACGCCGAGATCAGTTTGGAGAGTTCTACTCGCCCGAATTCAATTCCGTAAAGTCGTACAGGCTCCTTAACGTCTTGGCTATCCACTCATGTGATAAAACTCATAATTAAATTCCTCATCCATTACCGGATTTTTCTAGACCTCACCTGACTCAGATTTCGTCCAAGTCTGGCCTAGGCTAGAAATTTCCAAGTTACTACTCAGAAGTTTTCTGGCCCAAATTCTTTTCCCATTGGCTTTTTCATAACGACGGGAATAGGTCGTTACAGTCCATTTTAAGATAATCCTTAATTGAGCTCAATTTACTCTCCAACTTCAATCCGTTTTAAGACTCTTTATTAGCATTGATGTAATGTATGAATTAACATCTATTTTATATCTTTTAGAATTTATCTATCCATTTGTAACTTTTAAAAAAAGAGTTAAAATTCAAATTGTGGTTATAAAACTTAAATAAAAATATATTAAAATTATTGAGATTAAGTGGGTCAAGACCCAACCCACTTTTAAGTTCTTTTGAGCCCAATCCACTTAAGCCCAAAATAAACTTGGGCGGGTCAGGACCCAACCCAATTTCTATTTCAACTTATTTTAATATCTCCAATTTCAAGTCACCCCTATTTGAAGGATAAACCACCCATATGATATAATTGAAGGTCAATAGTGCTAAATTAGATAAAATAAGGATTAAAATTAGAATATAGCATTAACACAAGGACTAAAAATGTCCCTTAATTATACACGAAATAATAATATATCATATTATGTTAACTAAATACTAAATATTATATCATATTATACTAAATATTAAATAGTAATTATATCATATTACAAAGAAAAAAATGTATATTAATAATACCTACAAGTTGGATTATCATTTTGCCTCTATGATAAATCAAATATTTAATTAAATTAAATTAAATAATATTATTTTCCTCATTTAGTTAAAAAAAATCTATTAAACAATTTTTTTTCAATTACATATATTGGACATGATTTGGAAATGGAGAAGTTGTACTTTACTGCTCACACACATGGCTTTCATATTATACAAAATTAATTGCTATAAATTCATAGATTATGTTTTACTATATAACTTCTACAATTCCTATTATTTACTTTTGTTTTTTTTTAAAACTAATTGACTTTTCAAATTCTCAAACATTTAAATCGGTCACCTATTTGTTAATAACAATATTAGTAGAATTTGAATAGTTCATTAAGTAATTAAATGTAGGTTGATTTTATCTAATAAGTAATATGTTAAAAGGAATTTAAAAGAACAACATCAAGAAACAATATATAAAGGCATATAAAGGCAATACGTGATTTCCATTTCCCTCAAGTTTTATATTTTGGTTGAGTAGATTTTTTATAAAAAATCTTGCTTTCCTTTCCGTTCTTTTTCTTTTCCCTTAAGAAAAAACTACATGAACTAGAAAAAAATGAGATATGAGAAGCATATATAGTTGATAAATATCAAAATTGAATAATTGTCAGATTCAACTCACCTTCAACCTTTACGAAATGATATATGAAGGTCACTGTCTCTATTCCGTAGCAATAACAGAGATTCAAAAGCTATGAAAAAAAGATGAGTATAATCTTTGTGGTTTTCGCATTAAGGTTGATTTTCACTTCCTCACCAACAACGAACAAGGTTGGTGTGACACACTCACTAACAACATATATGTCACGACCCAGACCGTCGTGAGTGACACCCACATTAACCCTCCGGTGGGAGAACCATTAATACTAACCAACTACACTACAACGGAGACATTTAAAGATACGGAAGCAGCTTTAAATGCAAAAATAAAGTGGAGTTTCCATAAACTCCGGAAGTTTAACAAAATCCTTACAAACATTGCGAAAACACCCCTAGAATCCGAAAGTCAATGTACCAAAACTCTACTAACGACAAGTCTAAGAAAATGGGTACAACCCAAACTAAACATATGAGTAAATCTAACTAGAAAGTCTGACTCCGAAAATGGTGGACTAAAACATAGAGGACCCATGGCAGCCTGAAAGAACTAGCTCACTCTTGAATCCGATCTTGCTCACTAATCTCCTAAACGAGGTGTGTCCGTAGCCGTCTGAAGATGCCCTGTACTCAAGAAAGAAGGAGTAAGTGCAGAATCAGTACACAATCACAGTGTACTAGTAGGATCACGCGGCTATTCCAGTAAGTGAAACATATATATAAGCAGTCACAACATAGTAAACACGCATATACCGAACATATACAATATCAGTTATCATTTCAGGAGCAATATATAATTCCAAATTCTCAATAATACGCATATATGACAAGTCAATGGTCCTCTCATAGAACGCATACCCAAACTGTTAGTGTGCCGAATCGTGACACCTGATCCAAGTTAGTGTGTCAGAACGTGACACCCGATCCAATATGTATGTCGCTACGTGACATCCGATCCCAGTTAGTGTGTCGGAACGTGACACCCAATCCATCAAACATGCCACAATCATAATCACAATGTACATTCTCATAATCATACAATCAAGTGTTGATTCATGGTTTACAATCATTCATTCATACTCATTTGCATTAGGTGTGATCAATAGTGCAACATTTGCATACATACATGCATTACAATAAATCCATTACTAACATAGATCACACAAACATGTAATCAAACCATCACCTACCTCGAAACCAAGCTTGAATCCCTCTAAGGCACTTGAATCTTCCCTTTTCAGATTTTTTCCACTTGTTCGTGGTCTACAAACGCATAATTTAATGCAAGGATCAATAATTAAGGTCTAATTCACCTGGATTATATCAAACCCAATAACCCAAGACCAAACCCATGATCCTAAGGTGCAGCTAGGGGTTTTTCCCACCATCAACTTTAGACCAAAACCCTCCCCCAACAATAAATACCCATAAATTTACGTTCTACAGATCGAAAAATGGATTCAGGGAGTAAAATACTTACTTTTAGCACCAAAAGTCATGGAAAACTGTTAAGAAATCGTCTGGGGTCGTCTCCTAACTCTTATGAACGAAGTTTGCAGAATAATGACATTTTTGGGGTTTATTTCTGACTTAAGTCATGACTGTCCCGCTGTGGCGGCCCCCATCCCGCTACAGCGGCCCCGCCCTGGCGGGATAATTTCCACCCTAGTGGCTTGCACGGAAACAAAGAGTCGAAATTTGAGTTCCAAACTCCCATTTCAGAATACACCTTCAACCTATGACATTCAAAAACTACTCGTTCACGCTAAGATCAGTCCCGGGAGTTCTACTTGTCTGAATTAGATTCCGTAAAGTCGTACGGGTTCCTTAACGTCTTAGGATACTCATGTGATAAGAAACATAATTAGATCTCTCATTCATTATCAGATTTCCCTAGACCTCACATGACTCATATTTCATCCAAATCTGGACTAGGCTAGGAATTTCTAATTTACTACCCAAAAGTTTTCTGAACCAAATTCTTTCCCTATTCGCTTTTCCCTAACGACGGAAATCAATTCATTACAATAGATACCAATTTACCCATCACTCTTCCCCGAGTGATCAACTAGGAAAGACTGGCTAAAGTAAGGGTAGAGTAGTACCTGAATCATTGAATAACTGGGGATACTTGTCTCGCATGTCCTTCTCGGTCTCCCAAGTGGCTTCCTCAACCGGATGATGCTTCCATTGAACTTTCACGGACTTAATCTCCTTGGTCCTCAGCTTCCGGAAATCATGATCAAGAATTGCAATTGGTTCCTCCTCATACTGAAGGTCCTTGTCTAACAACACTGAGTCCCATTTTATGATGTAATCCCCATCCCCATGATACTTCTTCAACATGGACACATGAAATACCGGATGAACTCCTGATAGGTTAGGAGGTAAAGCCAATCTATACGTTGTTGATCCCACACAGTCAAGAATTTCAATTGGTCTAATGTATCGAAGACTAAGCTTTCCCTTCTTGACGAATCTCATCACCCCTTTCATGGGTGACACCCTAAGAAGAACTTTTTCCCCAGTCTGAAATGCCATGTCTCTTACCTTATGGTCTACATACTTTTTCTGTTGACTTTGGGCTGCTCGAAGCTTAGCTTGGATGCTTCTTACCTAATCCTGAGCATCCCTCACCAAGTCAACCCCCAAAGGTTTTACATCTCCAGCTTCAAACCATCCCATGGGTGATCTACATCCTCTCCCATATAGTGCTTCAAACGGTGCCAAATCAATGCTAGAGTGGTAATTGTTATCATAGGAGAACTCACACAAAGGTAGGAACTTATCCCAGTACCCCCCAAAGTCAATCACACATGACCTCAACATGTTCTCTAACACTTGAATAGTTCTCTCTGACTACCCGTCCGTTTGCGGGTGGAAGGTTGTGCTAAAAGTGAGTTGCGTACCCAACTCCTCATGGAGTTTTCCCCAAAACTTGGATGTGAACTGCGTACCATGATCTGAAATGATAGAGAGGGGCACTCTGTGAAGCCTCACTATCACCTTCACATACACCTTAGCCAATTGTTGCACATTGTAGTCTACTCTGACTGGAATGAAGTGGGCTGACTTAGTGAACCTGTCAACTACTACCCAAATAGAATCAAACTTCCCCAAAGTTTTAGGGAGACCAACCACGAAATCCATAGCTATCCTTTCCCACTTCCATTCCAGAATTGGCCTTCTCTGAAGCAACCCTGCAGGCCTTTGATGTTCATATTTTACTTGTTGGCAGTTTTGGCACTTAGCCACAAATTATGTTATGTATTTCTTCATGCCAGGCCACCAATAAAGTCATTTCAAATCTCGATACATCTTGGTCACACCCGGATGAATGGAATACCATAAACCATGGGATTATGTCAATAAATTCTGAATCAAGTCGTCCACTTTGGGAACACAAATCCTTCCTTTAAAACTGAGCACACCACCCGCATCAAGAACTGTATCTTGTGCCTTACCAATCACCGTCTTCTTTCTAAGCTCATTCAAATTCTCATCCTCAAACTGTTTGGCCTTGATCTCCTCAATGAAAGTGGCCCTAACCTCAATGCTAGCTAACACGCCACCTTTTTCTGAGATGCCCAACTGCATGAACTTAGACTCCAAATGTTGAATTTCCTTAGCCAAAGGTTGCTTGGATACACTCAAGCAATCTAGACTACCCATACTCACCGCCTTCCGGCTTAATATGTCTGCCACCATGTTTAGCCTTACCCGGATGGTACTGGATGGTCACATCATAATCCTTGAGTAACTCCATCCACCTTCGCTGTCTCAGATTTAAATCCTTTTGAGTGAATACATATTGTAGACTACGGTGGTCAGTAAATACCTCACACTTGACACAGTAAAGATAATGCCGCCAGAACTTGAGAGCAAACAGTACCGCTGCCAACTCCAAATCATGTGTCGGATAATTCCGCTCATGCACTTTCAACTGCCGCGATGTATAAGCTATGACATTTTTATCCTGCATAAACACAACACCCAAACCCAAATGTGAAGCATCACAATAAACAATGAAATCTTTACCTTCAACCGGTAGTTCTAGAATAAGTGGTGTGGTTAGACGAGTCTTGAGCTTTTAAAAGCTCTCCTCACATTTTCAGTCCATTCGAAAGGCACATCCTTTTTGGTCAACCTTGTCAGATGTGTGGCAATAGAAGCAGAGTTTTTCACAAACCGACGATAGTAGCTAGCGAGCCCCACAAAACTCCTAATTTCAGTCACAGAACTAGGTCGGACCCAATTCTTGACTGCTTCAATATTTTGGAGATCTACCATTACCCTTTTTCTTGAAACTACATGCCCCAAAAAGTCAACCGAAGTCAACCGAAACTTACACTTAGAAAATTTAGCATACAACTTCTGTCTCTCAAGAACACCCATAACAATACAAAGATGGTCAGCATGCTCTTCCTCAGTTTTCGAATAAACCAATATGTCATCAATAAAAACAATCACAAACAAATCCAGAAATGGTTTCAACACACCATTCATCAAACTCATGAAAGCTACAGGAGCATTTGTCAGCCCAAACGACATTACTAGAAACTCATTGTGCCCATAGCGGGTTCTAAATGTCATTTTTGGTATATCCTCAGGCCTAATCTTTAACTGATGATAGCCAGACCTTATATCAATCTTAGAGAAAATGGATGCACCCTGCAATTGGCCAAAAAGATCATCTATTTGAGGCAATGGATACTTGTTCCGAATGGTGACCCTATTCAATTGATGATAGTCTATGCACATTCTCATACTACCATCCTTTTTCTTAACAAACAAGATAGGGGCACCCCATGGGGAAGCACTAGGACGGATGAATCCTTTATCAAGAAGCTCTTGGATTTGAGCCTTAAGCTCTCTTAATTCTGATGGAGCCATACGATAAAGAGGTATAGAAATGGGGCGGGTACCAGGTTTCAAGTCAATGAAGAAATCTATATCTCTATCCGGAGGCATACTAGGCAAATCGGTAGGAAATAATTCTCTAAATTCTGACACCACAGGAATAGACTCAATAGAGGGAGACTCAAACTCAACATCCCTAACATGGGCCAAATAAGCCAAACAACCCTGCCCCACTAGTTTCCTAGCCCGAATGAAGGATAAGATCTTAGCTGGCTTAGGCTTGTACACCCCTTCCCACTCTAATTTTTCCCTACCGGGGATCTCTAGAGTCACAGATTTAGTATTACAATTAAGCACAGCATAATAGGGGGACAACCAAGTCATGCCTAAGATTATATCGAAGTCAGTCATATCCAAAATAACCAAATCAGCCCAAGTCTGAAAACCCATAAACAAGATAGGACAAGCACGATAAACATGGGTGACTATGAGAGACTCTCCAACTAGGGTAGAAACATGGATGGAGGCATCAAGTACATCACAAATCATATCAAATCCCAAGGCAAACTGAACGGACACATAAGAATAAGTAGAACCCGGATCAAACAAAAAATTAGCCATCTGGTCACAAACAATAATAGTACCTGTGATCACTGCGTCAGAAGACTTTGCCTCGCTCTTGCCTGGAAAGGCATAACACTAAGCCCTGTCATCTTGACGGGTGACTTCCCTGCCTGTTTGCGCCGTACCTCTGCCTGCGTTACCATTTCTCCGACCTCCATGGCCTCGCTGATTTCCTCATCGCCCACCTTGTGGACGTCCTCGACCATTATTACCATTTCCCGCGGGTACCACTGCTCTAGTCTGCTGTTGCGCAGGGTCCAACATGCGCGGGTGTAGACAATCTCTCCTCATATGCCTAGGTTCTCCACAATTATAAAAAGTGCGATCAAAAGATGGCCTGCTGCCCACCGAAGGTGCGGCTCCCTGGCTATCCTGAATCAAATTCTGATGTGGAGTTCCCGAGTAATTACCTGTAGAAGCGGGCATAGCGGACTGAATTGGTCGGGCTGCAAGTGTCGGCCTACCTGAACCTCTGGAGTAGGAACCCTGAAAGTTACCTGTGCTCTTAGCTTTCTTAGCCAACACCTTAGCCTGCCCATCGCGCCTCACTCCTTCCACTTTTTTCACAAAATCTGTTACCTCATTAAAAAAATTCCTTGTAGAAGTCATGTTCACAGCCTGTAACTCAGAGTTCAGTCCCTTGACAAATAGACGGATCCTCTCTTCCTCAGTAGTCACCAATTGCGTAGCATATCTAGAAAATGCATAGAACTTAGCCTCATAAGCAGCCATAGACATACCACCTTGCTCCAAAGCCATGAACTCATCCTTCTTACGATCTCTCAAGGTCCGGGGTACATACTTTTCCAGAAACAGAGCATGAAACTGGGTCCAAGTGGGGGGGGGGGTAAAACTAACGATCTACATTCCACATAGGCCCTCCACCACTACTTAGCCTCATCCTGAAGCTGGAAAGTCACCAACTCTACTCCATGATGATGTACAATGCCTAACCTATGCAGCCTCTCATAACAATCCAAGATGAATTTGTAGGCGTCCTCACTCTGAGAACCATGGAACACAGGCGGCTTCAACTTCAGAAACTTAGTCAACATCTCATGCTCATTACCAGTCATTACGGGACCCAAAAAAGGATGGAGAAAGGCATCAGTACCTAATGTTGCATCTCCCCTGGGACTAGTAAGAGTAACGGGGCGGTTGGTTGGGGATTGGGTAGCTTTCACTGCTTGGAGGATTCCAGGACCAGCCAATCCTTTTAGAAAAGACATGATCTGCTGAGCTAACACTGGTCTAAGGGAGGAACGTCGGTATTCCTAGCCGGTGCATCCTCTTCCTGTCCAACATCCTCCTCATCCTCGATTTCTACATTCTCTTCTACCTCCTCGTGATGTGCGGGAGGAACCTCATCTCTGGGAGCATTCTCAACTGGTGCTCCACCCCTAGTGGGTGCTACCCTTCCTCGGCCTCTGCCCCTTGCTCTTCCTCTATCCCTGCCTCGACCGCGACCTCTCACTGTGGATTCCTCAGCTGGCTCATTGACGGGAGTGACGGACCTGACGCCGTTGAACCTAGTGTTAACCCTCTGCGGACTGAAGAATGAAAGAGATTAGATATCAATTTGGATCACCAGATACCAATTGGAATCAAGTTATAGCACGAAAGGAGACAAGAGAAAACAGAGAGGTTTCCTAAAGTCCTATAGCCTCTCGAAGAAAAGCACAGACATCTCCGCACCGTTCCGCAAGACTCTACTAGACTCGTTTTGGTACATCGAGATCAACGAACCTAGGGCTCTGATACCAATTTTGTCAAGACCCATAACGTCATGAGTGGCACCCACACTAACCCTTCGGTGGGAGAACCATTAATACTATAATGGAGACATTTAAATATACGGAAGCAGGTTTAAATGCAAAAATAAAGTGGAGTTCCCATAAACTCCGGAAGTTTAACAAAATTGTTACCAAACATTGCGTAAAACACCCCTAGAATCTGAAAGTCAATGTACCAAAACTCTACTAACGACAGGTCTAAGAAAATGGGTACAACCCAAACTAAACATACGAGTAAATCTAACTAGAAAGTCTGAGTCCGAAAAGGGTGGACTAAAACATAGAGGATCCATGGCAGCTTGAGAGAACTAGCTCACCCTTGAATCCAATCTTGCTCACTGATCTCCTAAACGTCGTGTGTCTGTAGCCGCCTGAAGATTCCCTGTACTCAACAAAGAAGGAGTAAGTGCAGAATCAGTACACAACCACAGTGTACTGGTAGGATCACGTGTCTATTCCAGTAAGTGAAACATATATATAAGCAGTCACAACATAGTAAACACGCATATACCGAACATATACATTATCAGTTATCATTTCAGGAGCAATGTACAATTCCACACTCTCAATAATACACATATATGACAAGTCAATGGTCCTCTCATGGAACCCATACCCAAACTGTTAGTGTGCCAGATCGTGACACCCGATTCAAGTTAGTGTGTCGGAACGTGACACCCGATCCAATATGTATGTTGGTACGTGACATTTGATCCCAGTTAGTGTGTCAGAACGTGACACCCGATCCATTCAACATGTCACAATCACAATCACAATGTACATTCTTATAATCATACAATCAAGTGTTGATTCATGGCTTACAATCAGTCATTCATACTTATTTGCATTAGGTGTGATCAATAGTGCAACATTCGCATACATACATGCATTACAATGAAGCCATTACTAACATACATCACACAAACATGAAATCAAACCATCACCTACCTCGAAACCAAGCTTGAATCCCTCTAAGGCACTTGAATCTTCCCTCTCCGGATTGTTTCTGCTTGTTCGTGGTCTACAAACGCATAATTTAACGCAAGGATCAATAATTAAGGTCTAATTCACCCGAATTATATCAAACCCAATAACCCAAGACCAAACCCATGATCCTAAGGTGCAGCTAGAGCTTTTTTCCACCATCAACTTCAGGCCAAAACCCTCCCCCGATGATAAATACCCATAAATTTACGTTCTACAGATTGAAAAATGGATTTGGAGAGTAAAATCCTTACCTTTAGCACCAAAAGTCGTGGAAAACTGTCAAGAAATCGCGTGGGGTCGTCTCCTAACTCTTAAGAACGAATTTTGCAGAATAATGACGTTTTTAGGGTTTATTTCTGAATTAAGTTGCGACTGTCCCGCTGTGGCGGCCCCCATTCCACTACAGCGGCCCCGCCCTAGCGGGATAATTTCTGCCCTGGCGGGTTGCACGAAAATAGAGAGTCAAAATTTGAGTTTCAAACTCCCATTTCACAACACACCTTCAACTTATGACATTCAAAAACTACTCGTTCACGCTAAGATCAGTTTCGGGAGTTCTACTCGTCCGAATTCGATTCCGTAAAGTCGTACAGGTTCCTTAATGCTTTAGCTATCTACTCATGTGATCAAAAATATAATTAGATCTCTCATTCATTACCAGATTTTCCTAGACCTCACATGACTCAGATTTCGTCCAAATCTGGACTAGGCTAGGAATTTCCAAGTTACTACCCAAAAGTTTTCTGACCCAAATTCTTCCCCATTGGCTTTTCCCTAACGACGGAAATCAGGTCGTTACAATACATGACTGATTTTTCACTCACTCACCAACAATGACTTCAATTTACTTATCATAATTGCTCTTTCTTAATAGTTCTCATTGTGCTCATGTGGTGATATGGATCTAATTCCTTGGATACAAATTCTTTCCAATATATAGAACATAGTAAAGATATTTTCTTTAAATGATGTCAATGATTTAAACTCCATTGAATCTTCTTTTCTTAATTTTGAGAAATAGTAAACTTTTTCATAATAAATATTCACTTAATATCACCTTTCTATAAATAACAAGCCTTCATAATAATTTTTCATTACGTACACTCTTCACAAGATTTGTAGATGTAGTGGATATCATTGCGTCCTTCCAACTCACAGTTGCACTAGGTATGGTTAAAGTTGAACTTCGAACTTTGAACTTGAGCATATGTTTTCATCAGTAGGATATTTTTCTTTCGAAATAACAATTGTTCTTTCCATTAATTTCTCTGAACTTTTCTTCAAGCTTAGCTGGTATTAGTATGAGGTCTTATTTTAAGCAATTCAAGAAGGTTTTAAGATCCTCTTCATTTCACCTTGGATCTTGTTTTATATTAAAGGAAAAAGGCTCTGATATACCCCTCATCTTTGTCGTTTAGAGCTGATATACCCTTGATATGAGTCACTTTCATAACGAGGGGCATATCAGCTCCAAATGGCAAAGTTGAGGGGTATATCAGGCCCTTTTTCCGATATTAAATGTAGCCATATATGTCTTCTTGAATTTGAACTTTTAATCACTTTAAATATAAACTCTTTTGTGATTTTGATAATTCTAACATATCTTAATACTCAATAGATTTTGAATCTTCCTTAAGTAGCAAATCGATCTTGATCCTTTTCTTTTGTAGAATATTTTTCCTTCCATAAAATCATAATACATATTCTTCCCATTATTTTTGTACATTGATTTAAGCAAGTCTGTTTTTTTTTTCTTTCATATCTTTTGTCTTAGTTTCATCTTTTTCTTCATATTTATATAGATCTTCGGCTCCTGTAATTGGGGCTTCAATCTCCGGCCCCTGTTTCATTTCATTTAATCATGCTACATGTAATTAATGATATACATACTATCCCTACTAATTAATGTTTAGTATTGAGTCTTAAAAAATGATATGAAAAATACTCCATCCGTCCCATATTAGTTGATCATTTTTCACTTTACACGGTGCTTAAGAAATCATAAATAAGAAGATAATTTTAGAGTTTTTGGCTAAAATCATCCCTCAACTGAGACTCAAATCTAATGTACATCCTTGTATTACCTAAGTAAACAAAAAACATCCTTATACTATTTAAAAAATTACAAAAATCATCCTTCAATCTATTTTTGTCAAGAAACTGACTGAACCAATAATTAAAAAAAAATAAAAAAAATTGATCACGTCTTAGCCATGACGAGAAGATCAAAGTTACCCCAAAAAAATAAGGATATGAATAGGAAATGAATCTTTCATATTCAGCATTTAAATTTTGTATGTTGTTAGTTTATATATATATACTAGTTTTTCGACACGTGCGTTGCACGTGATTATCAATTCAGAAAATTTAAGTGAAGATTTGAATAACAAGCTTTGCACAAAATAATATTACAAATTCTTTTGTGAATATTCAATGTGGATCGTCATATATATCTCTTATTCACACGAACCTATGAAGATGGTCAATGAAAAAATTTACTAGTTAAATGCAATAATGTATATATTTATTTCAATTTGATGAGGTTCAATCATATAATTAGTCGTATCTCTCTAATATTACCTTATAGACGATATTTGTTGTGTATTTTTCTTGTCATCTAACCAGATGTGCTTTGCACGTGTATTCAGCTTAATCTGTTTAGATGTTATATGAACATGTGGAGAATGACTACATTTTATTTTTTAGAACTATTTTTGTATAATAATTTTTATTTTATAAGTTATAACATAATAGATGACGTTCTTTTTGTTGGCTCTCATATTTGACTTCTCGATTGACTGTGTACATAAATCAAATATAGTTATCTGACTGTCCATAGTTAACTGAGAAAGGTTTCATTTTATTTTTTTATCTCATAAAAATTAGCTATTTAATAAATAATAAATTTTAAAATAATAAAAACTTCAATTGGCGTTATTAGAAGTCATATGAACTTTTCTTCGTCGAAATTACTGAAATATTAAGAAATAGTAAATTAGTAAAACAAAAAGGCGGCAATGTTTACATAGTCATAACTATTTTGAAGCAAACTTCCTGACAATCTAAATAACATAAGTAGCATTGATAAAAAAAGTCATTTTTTTGTCTTGAGCATCAAAAAATTAAATTGTGACAATTCTCTAACTCTTGAGAAGTTTAATAATTTTTGAAAGAGATATTCAGAAGCATATAGATACATCACAAGAGAAATTGTTAACAAAAACAAATGAATTTAGACTACATCATGTTAACTTCATATATTGGAACATTACATACTAATGTATATACTAAGCAAAAATAATAATTATTATATCATCAGAATTAGTTTCCTCAAGTACTCGAGGTTAAGGAATATATCCTCTTAGGATAGAACAATTTACTTCATTAGAATAGTGGTACCTCATATTCCACTAAACTTCGAACTCAATCAACGACAATAAATCACACGAAATATTTTAAAATGCAAGAAGAAGAAGAGTAGAAGATTAAAAAAAATTGTGGTTGAAAAATGAGAGGAAACCTCTCTATTTATAGTCAACAAAGGGTAGTATGAACAAGTGTTGTTTGTGTTATCTAAACGTCATGTCCTTTTCGAGAAGTCACAATCCTTTGGAAAAGTCACAACTTATTGAAAAAGTCACAACTCGTTGGAAAAGTCACATCTCTTTGGAAAAGTCACAACTCTTTGGAAAAATCACAACCCTTTGAAAAAAGTCACAGCCTATCAGAAAAGTCACAACTCATCGAAAAAGTCACAACCTAAGTTAGGGATATTATAGTAATTTAACATTCAAGTTAGGAGTTCATGTTTTTAAAGGATATTATATATATATATATGTTTGCATCATCAAGTCAAATTGACTTGAAATAATCCATTAGTCTTGAAATATTTATACGGTATGCTCTGATGATTAGAAAGATTATGCAAAAAAATCATATTAAAAATACTACGTCCAACTATTTAGAGATTTTCTTTAATATATCAGTACGTATGTACGTTATGTACAATATAATTCACATTTTGTACAATGTACAAAAATGCTGAAAATTTAGTAAAATTAAGTGGATGTTTGGTTATAAAAATTAAAAAAAAATATATTACTTTATTTAAATGTTTTGAAGTTGGAGTTGTGTTTGTCCATACTTTTTGCAAAGAATATTTAGAATTTGGATATATTTTATCTGAACACGATTTAAACACTCAATTTCTAAAAATTAAAAAAAATCACCCAACTTGACCAATTTAATCATGTGTTTATATATTCATTGACTTGACATGTTTTTTTTATTGGTGTCGTCAGTTTCTTTAAAAAAATAGATATTGAATGAATCTTGCAACTTTCTGGATAGTGCACGGATGTTTTTTGTTCACTTATATAATACAAGGATGTAATTTAAGTTTAAGTCATAATTTAGGGATGATTTTGGCTCAAAACTCGATAATTTTACTAATTCACCCTTTAAAAACTTTTTTAGAATCTTACAAACAAATGTGAACATTTTCAATAAGAATTAATTGCAAAGGTATATAGAAAAAATTAATTAATTGTTTTTTGATTTAGTAACATGAATAATTAATATGGGACAACTAATTTTAGTATAATGATCAACTAATATGAAACGGAAAAGATGGTATTTAATATTAAAGACTAAACCACGAAAAAAATGATTTTTTCTTGATATATCAAAAATGACAAGCAGAAGTGAAAGATGGAGTATTACTGTATTAGGCCCGCTAAATATAGTTATTTGCTTTATATTCTTTCTTTATTAGGAGAAATGGTATTTTATGAGAAATTGTCATTTTATCACCTAAGAAATCTTTATTTTTACATGATCTGAAAAAAAAAAAATCTTTCATTTAAATTATAGAAAAGGACAAGAAATTTCATTTCATTCTTTTTTATCTGCTAACTTTTAAAACATGGAAAATCAATAATTAATTAGATGGTTCATATTTGGTTTAAGCAAAGATGCTTCTCACAAAATGAGGGAGTACATAATTTATCATCAATTGCTACATGCAAAATATAATCAGTCAATCGGGGATGACCAAATACATTCAAACTTTAGAGCATGTTTGGATGGACTTATAACATATGACTTCTAATTTATAAATTTTGTTTACTTTTGCTATTTTAACTTAAAGTAAGCATTTAAAATATTTTTTATTTCATTCAAACATTATAAAATTGCTTAAAATCACTTAAAATAAGTCAATTCAGATGTTTACCAATCATGATTGTTTTACTTATTTGGGAAAATGGAGAGCAATTTACCCAAAAAAAAAAATCCATGGAGAACCCAACAAATTAACTGGATTATTTTTATCCATGTTCGGTAATTACACCACTCCAATAATTTTTATCAATAAAAATTATCAATTATTTTTATCTTAATTTAGTATCTAATTAATGATATATTAGTAAAATTTGAGATAAATACAAGATGCGGGAATGGACTCTTAAAGTCAGTCTTGATTAAATTAATCAATACCCGATTCAGAACCCCATCAACTCATCGCAATTTAAAAAATCAAAGGCAAAAGTATTGAAAGCATATCTGAATTTGGCGAAAATTATTAATTTTGTTTTCAAACTATTGACCGTTTTAAAAATACTAATCTAATTAACTAAACTTAGTTACATTTTCGATCTACCATATGACATACAAGTGGTCTCAAATTATTATAAGAGCATAAAATTCTTAGTAAAAAAATCAAGAAAAGTATTGAAACTTAGGAGTGTATTTTACTCATGTTACGAAATCAGAGTATATTTAAGTTAAGTTGATTAAATAAAAAAAGTAAATATTATTTTTAAAATTGTCAATTGTCCAAAAATAAAACTAATAACTCAAAGTATTTTCAATATTTCTCTCAAACTAAATATTGAAAGCAGAGTATGAAGAATAAAAATTGGCATTTTACAATAATAATCCATCATGCATAGTGCACTTGATATATGCTTCCATTCTATTTGCCTGCCCATTTCCCTATACAGTATCCACAGAGGCAAATATTATTCTGATAGTTTGGCGCAACTCTCATTCTGCAACCGTGTCAGTTTCGCACAACTAACAAGCTATCCACAAACGAAAAAAAAAAGGAAAGAGAGATTTCAGTTTCTCCATTTTGTTGCGTTAATGGAGAACGGGAACAGTGTCTCCGGTGGTAAGCCGACGGTGATGGTGACCAACGACGACGGAATCGATGCACCTGGTTTGAGAGCTATTGTTGCTGCCCTCGTCTCCACCAATCTCTTCCATGTCCTCGTTTTTGCTGCTGACTCGTACTGCTCTTCTCTTTTATTATTCAGTGAGTTTAATTTGTCTCTCTGTTTATCTGCAATTAGAACTGTAAATGGATTTTGTAATGAAAAATTGAGTTTAATTTGGCCCTTGACGAAATCAGCATAAACAGATGCTAAGACAATTGAGCTACTCCATTAATGGAGTTCAAGCTCATGTGAAGTAGGAAGCTTCTAGAGAGAGAAGAATTACATGAACAATATGTTTCATTGAATGTGAATTAAGAGTTTAACTTTTACATATGATTTTATTTATATACACAGAATTAAAGCTAGCTAACAACTTTAACAAACTCTGATTTTCTAACTAACTCTGATTGTAACTAACTTATATTCTCATTACCCCCCTCAAGTCGGAGGTAAGTGAGTTTACAGACAACTTGTTCAATAGTGTAGAATGCTTAACTCCAGTCAAGGCTTTTGTGAATATGTCTGTCAATTGTGAGTCAGTGGAGACATGGTGAAGTGTGATCAGACCTTGTTGGAGTTTGTCCCTAACAAAATGGCAATCTATCTCTATGTGTTTTGTCCTCTCGTGAAAAACTGGGTTCTTGGCAATGTGTACTGCAGCTTGGCTGTCGCAAGAGACCTGTATAGGCAAGGAACATTTCACAAATAACTCATTTAATAATCTTTCAAGCCATACCAACTCTCCTACCACCTGTCTCATAGCTCTGTACTCTGCTTCTGCAGAGGATAAGGAAACTGTGGCTTGTTTCTTAGACTTCCAACTGATAGGACTATCACCCATAAGTACTAGGTAACCACTGACTGACTTCCTTGAATCAGGACAAGCAGCCCAGTCTGAGTCACAATAAGCACTGACAGTAAGGTCAGGTCTATTTGAAATGAAGATTCCCCTTGTAGGATCTTGTCTCAGGTATCTAAGAACAAGATAAGTTGCCTTTAAGTGTGGTTCTCTGGGTGTTTGCATAAACTGGCTGAGGTGTTGTACACTGTAAGCTATATCCATCCTAGTGTTTGTAAGGAAGTTAAGTTTTCCTACCAACTTCCTGTAATAGGTAGGATCTGATAGCAGCTTCCCATCTGTGGCCTTCAACTTCTCAGTGTAATCAAGTGGTGAGGTAGCAATTTTGCAGCTCAAAGAATCAAATTCCTTTAGGAGATCAGTGGTGAACTTTCTTTGTGAAATGAGAACTCCATCAGGTCTGTATAGTATCTCCAACCCCAGGAAATAGTGCAGTCTACCTAGATCTTTTATCTTGAACTGTTCATGCAGAAAAGATTTCAAAGAGTTGATTTCCTCTAGGTCAGTTCCAGTTAGAATCACATCATCTACATAAATGGCACCAAATACAAGAGAGTTTCCCTTCCTTTTATGAAACAGTGAATAGTCACTGTCTGAATGTATGTACCCTTTTGAACAAAGACTACTGGCCAATTTGTCATACCACTATCTACTAGCTTGTTTCAAACCATACAATGATTTCTTCAATCTGCACACCACATTTTGACTGTCCACTGCAAGACCTTGTGGCAATGTCATGTATACTTCCTCATTCAATCACCATGAAGGAAGACATTATTGACATCCAACTGATACAAATTCCACCCCCTCTTGACAGCCAAGGTGATTAGGGTCCTCACAGTGGTCATCTTAACCACAGGAGAAAAAGTCTCATTGTAGTCTATTCCAGCCTGCTGAGTATACCCTTTAACTACCAACCTTGCTTTAAACCTTTCCACACTACCATCTGCCTTATGTTTGATTTTGTATACCCATTTACAACCAATGGTATTTTTACCTTGGGGCAGGGGGACCAGTTCCCAGGTATTGTTTGATACAATGCTTCAAATTCTTGTGTCATTGCCTTCTGCCAGGCAGGATGCAAGATTGCCTCTTCATATGAAGAAGGTTCACAATCATGTGATATAGTTTCAATTAGCTGCTGGCTATCAGAACACAGTGTGGTGAAGCAAACACTATCATGGTTGGTCAAAAAGGAGATGAGAGAATGGTGTGGACTAGATGTAGGTGTGGAGGATTGCAGGTTAGGAAGAGTGTAATTATATTCTTTCAGGTAGTTTGGAGTATGAATTGACCTGGTTGATCTTCTAAGGGTAGGTACAACATCACAAGATGAAATAGGTGCTGGCATGGATTGTGTGGTGGTTAGTGTGTGGTGAGTGGTACTGATGGGTGTTTGGATATCAGGGACTACATGTGATGCTGTGTTTCCAGCAGTATCATTTGTTACTGGATTTGTAGAGACTACATGTGATGTGTTAATGTCGAGTGATGTATCATCAGAAAAAATGCTTGTTGAATTAGGCATGCAAGTCAGGGTATTGGAGTGATGAACCAGAAGCTTTAAAACAGAAGGAAAACTGGAACCATCAGGAGCAATTACAAAAGGAAAAACAGACTCATGGAAGACAACATCTCTAGATACATGATCTCTCTTTATAGCTAAGTTTAATACCTTGTAAACTTTTGTGTTGAAGGGATATCCAACAAAGATGTGTGGTGTTGCCCTTGGTTCAAACTTATCCTTGTGAGTTTTCAAAGTAGTGGGAAAGCATAGGCATCCAAAACTTCTAAGGTGAGAATATGTAGGCTGTGTATGGTATAATAGTTCATAAGGGGTTTTATTGTGTAAAGGTTTGGAAGGTAATCTATTAATGAGGTATGTGGCTGTTAGGACACACTTTCCCCAGTACCTCATGGGCAGTTTTGACTGAAATAGAAGTGCCCTTGCTGTTTCAAGAAGATACTTGTGCTTCCTTTCAACCACACCATTTTGTTGTGGTGTGTAAGGACAAGATTTTTGGTGTATTATTCCTTTTTCTTGGGAAAAATGGGCAGCTTCAGTAGAGGTGAATTCCAGACCATTATCAGACCTGATAGTTCTTAATTTGGTCTGGAATTGGTTTTCTACAAGTGATATGAAGGCTTTAACCGTTTGCAAAGCATTACTTTTACACCTAAGTAAGTGTGTCCAAGTTGATCTAGTGTAATCATCTACCATGGTTAAGAAATAGTGATAACCATCATGAGTAGGAATGTGGTATGGACCCCATAGATCAACATGGAGTAGTTCAAAAACTTTGGTAGTGATGGTTGTGCTCTCTGGGAAAGGCATTCTGGGCTGTCTAGCCATAGGGCATATGGCACAAGTGAAAAGTTGTTTGGTAGAGAATTGAATGGGTATAGTTGGAATGCTCTTCATCTTTACAAAAGGTACATGGCCTAGTCTAGCATGCCATAAAAATTCATTTGTATGAGAGTTATCAGAGTTAACAACAAAAGAAGAACAATCAGTAGTAGGACATGGAGAACAATCAAAACCAGAACAAACATCTTTATTGATAGAGGCAAAGTGTCTTACAGTAGATGGTGCTAAACTAGCAGTACCTTTGTCTAAAGAAGGAACAACATGACTTCCAATAGATGGTGTTATACCACCAGTACATTTGACTAAAAAAGGAACAATAGGACTATGACTTGAAAAAGCATGGGATCCCTTGATGCCAGCAGGAGATGAACAACAATTGTGGCATCTTGAACATAAGAAATACAAACCATTTTTGGCTCTACCAAGTTCCAGAGGGCTCTTCAGAGAAGGGCCCTGCAGTAAACAAGAAACACTGTTAAAACTGACCACACCTTGGAGTTGTAATGCTAAACAATGAACTGAAATTAGATTGAACTTGAAGCTAGGTACAAAAAACACTTTCTGCAGAGTTAACACTGGACTTAAACAAGCATCACCAATTTCAGTCACTTTAACTTTGTAACCATTAGGTAAGCTGATAAGGAAAGGATATGGTAGTGGTCTAATGTTTGAGAGAGTGGTTTTGTTATAGGTCATGTGATGTGATGCTCCTGAGTCTATGATCCAAGAACCAGCAGTTAATTTTACACATCTACAAGAAAGATCACCTATCTCAGTAATAGAAGAGTAACAAGCAAGTATACCTGCCAGGTTCACAGCTCCACTTAGCATGTTATCTGAGTTGGTAGTTCCATGTCCACCCTGTAGAGATCCCAAAAGATTGAGTAGCTGTTCATACTGATCTTTGGACAAGTTCAAAGGCATTTGTTTCCTCAACTCAGTAGCTTCTTCACATCGGTTTCCATCATTCTCAGAGGTGCATACATTTGCTGCAGAATTAGCACTCTTCCCCTTGGAAAACTTAGAGTTGGATGGATATCCATGAAGCTTGTAACATCTTTCTCTTGTGTGCCCTGTTCTCCTGCAGAAATCACAAAACAAAGACGTCCTGCTGGTGCTAGAATTACCTCTAAACACATTAGAGTTGTTTAGGTTCCCAGAGTTTCCTGTACTTCCTCTAGAGGAACTGTAATTGGTTCTGAGACCTCCTTTAAGTCCTGTACTACTGGAAAAAGCATTCAGGGAGGTTGAATCCAAAGCTGTGTGGTTGTGAGGCTTTACCTCTCTTTGCTTTTCTTCTTGAGACAATATGGCAAAAGCTTGTGCCATGCTAGGTAGAGTACTCATCATGATGATGTTACCTCTAATGGCAGTATACATTTCATTCAGTCCCATCAGAAAGTGTATGAGCCTTCTATCCTGTTCATCCTTGACCAATTTTATCGTACCACCACAAGTGCACACACAGTTACATTGAGAACCTACATCAACAGTGCTCATTTCTTCCCAGAGTTTCTTCATTTTTGTGTAATACCCAGTGACATCTAATGTGCCTTGGACAAGCTCATTTATCTCTTTTTGAAGCTGATACAACTTGCAGCCATTGGTTTGGTCATACCTTTCCTCCAATTCAGCCCATAATTCCTGTGCATTATTAACATATTGCAGGCTATCTCGCAGATCTGGTGATAAGGAATTGAGGATCCAAGAGGTGACCATGTCATCACACCTTTCCCACTGTTGGAAGCTAGGATCAGCAGGATCGGGTCTCACAAGCTTTCCATTAATGAATCCTGTTTTACTCTTAACAGATAAGGATCTAAGAACAGCTCTTCTCCAGGATCTATAACCAGTGCCATCGAAAACAGCAGGTAATAGGGATGAACTTGCATTCTCCGAAGGATGCAAATAGAAAAGACTAGGAATGTCCATCCTGACAGTGGATGTAGAACCACTAGGAATCGAATCAGCTTGTTGATCAACCATGATTGATTCAAATCCAGAGAAAGTTTAGAGTATACAAATCCAATTGGAACAGCAGCTACTGGAATTCTAATTGAAAATGAAGAAGAAAACGAAATAGACAGATGAATTCACAATGTAACTCTCAAAAAAAAAATGAAGCTCACAGATTGATGCGAGAAGGAAGTAGGATCTGTTTCCTCTGTTCTGATACCATGAAGAAATCAGCATAAACAGATGCTAAGACAATTGAGCTACTCCATTAATGGAGTTCAAGCTCATGTGAAGTAGGAAGCTTCTAGAGAGAGAAGAATTACATGAACAATATGTTTCATTGAATGTGAATTAAGAGTTTAACTATTACATATGATTCTATTTATATACACAGAATTAAAGCTAGCTAACAACTTTAACAAACTCTGATTTTCTAACTAACTCTGACTGTAACTAACTTTTGTAACTAACTTATATTCTCATTAGCCCTGACTCAATCCGAGAAGTTAATTAACTGTGAGGATTTTCCAATACATAGTTGATATGCTATACTCAAGCATCTAACACCTATTATATTCTTTCATATGTTAAAAAAACTTCCAATAGAAGCCTCTTGATATGTCTTATGCTTCGATTTCTGTCTTCCAGTGAAAGATCGGCTGCTAGTCATTGTGTTTCATGGTGACGCGTGGTTACTGTTAAGAAAGTTGATGTCCCTGGCGCCATAGCTTTTGCAGTTTCTGGTTAGTTTTGGTGTTACATAATTTGCTACCTGAGAACCTGCTTTGATTTACATTGTTATTTCATCTTTGATTTTTCTAGTGTTATGTTAGTCGTTTTAATTTATTCGAATCTATATACATTTCTGAGTCCTGTTTTTATTGGCTTTTTTCAATTGCATAACTGTCTATCTTATATGAAATTGGTGGTTTGACTTGGACTGATTATCTTACGCTATCCTACTGGAAAATGAAAAAAATGAGAACAGAAGTTCTAATATTGAATTTCAATCTAGTGAATGAAACACAAGCAAACGATTTCTTCTAATTCAAACAACAGTCAATTTTATTCATAGTTTTACAGTTCCCTTAGCGACAACTTGTTATCAGACTTTATTTATAATGATAATTGTGCCCTTTTCTCTTTTTAACTCGCACGAACATTCTGGTTTCATTTGGCAGGAACTCCAGCAGACTCAACTTCCCTGGGGATCTCCAAAAAGATCTTTCCTAAGGTACCTGATCTGGTAGCTTTTGAGACTAATGCGCTTCGCTTATCACATATTTGTGTATGAACTATATATGATCTTCATTAAGTTCATATAATTTTATTCTATTTCATCTTTATGAAAATAAATACATTTTGGACATACACTCATACAGGCACAAAACTAAAATTTTCTTTTGGGCTGTTTCGTTCTTTTTACTTGCATCCAGTATATACGTGCTATTATCCTGATAGAGCTTGTCAGAACACAGTATGTGAACTTGCATCGACTTATGCTTGCAGGTTGTCAGTGGCATTAATTTAGGCTGCAATTGTGGTTATTATATGTAAGTAAATTTCTCCATCGAACCTTTAGATCCTCTGTGAAATGCTTAATTTTTGATACCCTCCTTCACTTTCCTTCTTTTCTTTTTGTTAGTTGTGCAATTTGTATTAGATATAATTATTCATTTGACCAATTTTCACATTTTTAACCTTGCAACACTTATATATTCATGAAACATTATAGAAAACACTTTCTTATGTGCTTTCAAATGCTACACTAGAGTACTTATTTCTTCTTTCAGGTAGGCCTTGGGCCAGAGTATGAGTTTATCCTTTCTTGGTTCTTATTTCTCAAACTTAAGTGGCCAGAGACTGCTATTTTTATTGTTCGTGCCAGTGTAAATTTGATCTAACGCTGGAAATGCAGTGTTTATTCAGGGACAGTGGGTGGTGCACGAGAGGCTTTCTTCCATGGAATTCCTTCCGTCGCTGTATCATATGACTGCTATAATATGTAAAGTTAATCAGCCTACCAATTAATTTAAAATAGTTTTGTTGTTCCTTTTTCATTGGTTTATCCGCCTGTCAACTTCAGGGTTGGTCGAAAACTCAATGTTGATGATTTTACATTGTGTGCTGAAGCTTCCATACCCATCATCACTGCTATGTTGGCTGAGATCAAGAATAAAACTTATCCTCAGAATTGCTTTCTGAATATAAATGTTCCACGAGAAGTTGCCAACAACAAGGTAAGCTGTGGGATTTTTGTGATCATTGCATTTTAGTTATAAAGGGACAACATAAAACCTGATCTCACAATTCTTTGCACAACATTGATCGGAGGATCACATTTGTTATAGACTTCTCCATTTGTTTAAATTGATGTACCACTTTTCTTCTTTTCTTTTTGCCTTTCTGCCTTTCTTTTCACCAACATCTCGAATTCAGAAAGATGAGCTAACGGATACCTACAATACCATGATTCGGAGCATTTAACCAGACACATTTTATTTAAGATAGTTTTGATTGTCATGAATATTATGCTATTTGCTTCAGTAAATCTTTAATAAGCAGCATATTCAAATTTTGCTTCAATAACTCTTCAACGAGCTTTAGGACTCGATTGGATATTGGTCTTGTCATTCTAAGAGTAGCTTCAATCAATGCAATTACAAGCCTAACTGGACTACCATGGCATTTTAATTTCTCCTCTATAGCTACTTGCTCGCCCAAGTCGAATTTGACATAAATTCTAGTATATGCTAATCCAAGTTGAGTTTGAAGTAAACTCTAGTAGTTGATGAACGATAAATTTGTATTCAAGAATGATATTGACTGATTGAACAACTTCAGGTAGGAGAAATATGAACTTAAATTCAGCAGATAAGGACAGAAAAAACTGACAAAAACTTAAAGTTGAATACGCTGGCTCTTTGTGACTTTTTTTTTCCATTATTCCTGATACTTTCAAAGTTGAGTACATTCCTGTCGTTGACGTAAAGGCTGCATGATTAGAATATGTTTCCCTGCTTGATTTAGAGATTGTCACTTTGTTGGATATAATCTTAGCATTATATGCCTAATAGATATTCTGTACACCAACAAGAGATATTTGATTGCTGTACTCCTAGGGCTATCGGCTGACTAAGCAGGGGAAATGTTTTTACAAAATGGGATGGACACAAGTTACTTCTGAAGCACAAGAAGGTACAACGTCACCAACAAAAGTAATGGAGATAAAACCACCAGAAAATACAGAAGTATGTACAGAAGAGAGCGCATTAAGCACCCACGAAGAATATCTAGTGTTTAAGTTAGACGTAAGATCTCTTTTCTCTTTCTACTACTGCTCATTTCTTTGCTGAAGTTTCCTCTAATGCCGATTTCCAAAGTCACCTCTTCTCCTGCTCCTTTTTGTTGTATTTTCTGCTAATTTGTGTTGCTTATTCTAAATTCTGCCCCCTCCTTCAAAACTGCGGAAACACCAGCAGTGGATAACGATGATACTGATTACTCATCCCTTCAAGCAGGATATGTATGTAAAACTCTGTAATTATGTGATGAAATCAAAATTCTAACAGACACAAACATTGACATTCCACTTTCCATTGATGACAGATTACTGTTACTCCCCTCTCTGCCTTATCTCCAGCAGAAATAGATAGTGTTGCATTCTTCAAAAAATGGCTTCCTGGTGTCTGTGAGCGCTTCTCTTCCACTCTTTGACAAGGAGTGAGTTACCCATTTGACTACTGACTGTACTTTCTGTTCGAAGATTACTGGACTATATTGTCAAAAAATTTGAGCCATCACGAGAAACAAATTTATTATATTGATCTCAACACAGCATCCTACTCATATAGACTTTTGGATGGATGCATTGAGCGTAATACAAAAGTCGGATTTTTTTCCCCATCTTTTCTTAAGCACTTGGTATATCCTGCAACTGTAATACTACTGTTCTTTCAGTGGCATTGGTTAAAATATCCTATTAAATTTGCTTCCCTTTTCTCATCTTCAGCTTTTAACGTATGTTGCATTTAGCATCATTGATAATCTTCTTTTAATGCTAAAAATACTAGTTGGGTCTGTTGTGTGTGTGATTCACTACTGAATAGGTTAGCTGGGATATGCTTCAGTTCTTTTATCAAGTATTCTGGTGGTTCTTTCAGCATAACAAGCTTTGCAGTGGCATCACAGATTTAGCATTAGTCATGGCAATTGGGATTTGATGCTCATCTCCATCATCCTTCTGGTGATCTAAACGCTGACGATTCTCACGAAGTAGAGCTAATTTGTTTTTTGCAAATAATGGGCAACATATATGAACTCTGTATCATTTGTTTCACAAATCACAATTGTATTCCTCTTTGCTCTTTGGGGTAGTAAGGAACTGTGAAACATTACACGATTTTATCTCGTGATTTGAAATTATGAGAAAATATTGATTTCATCTCATGATTTCACAATTTTTTAATACAAAAATTGATCCACAAGTTTATATTTTGTAAAAATAAAATAAACAAACATATTTTATATCTACATGATTTTTTGCGAGAATACCAAAGGAGTGATGAAATATTAACGAAATATGTATATAATGAGATATTTACTAATGATATTGACCAACAAATGACTCAATAAATTTAGTGCACTACAACTCGTGTTTAATTTTACTTATTTATTAAACTAAAGTTCGATCAATGAATGTTGTATACCCTATTTTTTTAGAATAACTTTATAATAGTGTATATTACTTTTGTTATTTGCTTTATTTGGTGAAACTATATAAAGATGTAACGACCTGTTTTCGTCGTTATAAAAAAGCCAATGGGGAAGGAATTTGGGTCAGAAAACTTCAGAGTAGTAACTTGAAAATTTCTCGCCTAGGCCAGACTTGGACGAAATCTGAGTCAGGTGAGGTCTAGGGAAATCCGGTAATGGATGGGGGATTTAATTATGAGTTTGATCACGTGAGTGGATAGCCAAGACGTTAAGGAGACTGTACGGCTTTATGAAATCGAATTCGGGCGAGTAGAACTCCCGAAACTGATCTTGGCGTGAAAGGGTAGTTGTAGAACGTCAAGGTTTGAAGGTGTGTTGCGAAATGGGAGCTTGGAACTCAAATTTTGAGTTTCTGTCTCCGTGCAAGCCGCCCGCCCGGGGTTAATTCCGCCAGGACGGGGTCGTTGTGGCGCGCCACGCGACTTAACTGGGGAAAAACCCCAAAAACGTTATTTTCTGTAAAACCTCGTTCTTAAGAGCTAAGGGATGACCTAGGGCAGTTTCTCATCAAATTTCCACGAATTCTCGCGCCAAAGGTAAGTTAATTACTCCCCTAATCTATATTTCGATTCTTAGAACTTAGAATCCTTGTTAATTATCGTTGGGGTAGGGCTTTGGCCTGAAGTTAATGGTGGGAAAAGCCCTAGTTGAGCATTAGGATTATGGGTTTGGTCTTGGGTTGATATTTTGTTATAATTAGACCTTGTTTATTGATCCTTGCATTAATTAATTGTTTTAGACCAAGAACAAGTTGCAAGACTCCGGAAAGGGAAGGCTCAAGTGTGTTAGGAGTATTCAGGCTTGGTTTCGAGGTAGGTGATGGTGTGACTTCCCGTTGTGTTATATATGCCTGTTAATTGCTCCATTGTATGCATGCATGTATGTGAATAGGGAAACATGAATCGAATCTAATGAATATGTATGAACAATTACATGCCATGAACCTATTACTTGACTATGTGACTATGTGCATTGTTCATTGTTGGTGTGATTGTGACTGTGGTAGAGCTGACTGGATCGGGTGTAACGTTCTGACACATATATTGAATCGGGTGTCACGTTCTGACACATATATTGGACCGGATGTCACGTTCCGACACATATATTGGATCGGGTCTCACGTTCCGACACTTGCGTATATTTCGCTTATCGGAGTAGCCGCGTGATCCTACCAGTACACCGTGGTTTCGTGTACCGATACTGCACTTGCTCTTTTTTTGTTGAGTACAGGGCATCTTCAGGCGGCTACTGACAGACCTCAGTTAGGAAATCATTGACCGAGACCGGATTCGACGGTGAACCAGTTCTTTCGGGCTATCATGGATCCATCATTAGTTTAGTCCATTCTTTTCGGACTCAGGCTATTTATACATTCAGACTTTTACTTATGTTAGTTTTCGGGGTTGCACCCCCTTTTGCTTAGACTTGTTGATTGGTAGAGTTTTGGTACAATGACTTTCAGGTCTAGGGGTTAAATTTCCGCGAGGGTTATGCTTGGTTGTTTTAGTTAATCTTTCTGAATTTATGGGAACTTCATCATTTAAACCTGCTTCCATATCTTTAAATGATTTAGTTTCTTTAAGTTGCTTAGTCGGGTTGTGGTAGTGGTTCTCCCATCGAAGGGTTAGTGTGGGTGTCAATCACGGCGGTCTGGATCGTAACAAAAGAAGTAATGCAATTTCGATAATTTTCACAACTTACAAATTTTTATATCTATTAATAATGACTACGACTTAAACTCTAATTTTTATGTCTAAACAAAACTTAAATTTCCGATGTCAGGACACTTGACCAAAGGATTCTTAGATTAACAATGTCAAGAGAGATGATTATAATTGGGGTGTTTGACACACTCTTTATAGAGTTAGTTAATTATACTAGTTAAGTAGTCATTTGACAATATTATCCTTGATTTCTTTAATTTTTTCTTAAAAGTAAATATATTCCGCGTTGGATTTGAAAAACCCATGAGAGAAAGGTAACTTTGGGAAAAATTAATTAAGAACCTTTTTGGATTTCAAAAAATTCATTTATTTTGAGTAATTTGCTATTTGCATCCCTAATATATGTACTCTTTTGTAACTTACATTTTATTTTATCATTTTTAATGATTTACATCCTAATCTTCTTAGTTTTTTGCAAAATAATAAAATAACACCTTTTTCAATTATTTACAAAGAATAAATTAAAAAAATTAAATATAAAGAAAAATTAAAAAAATGATTTAAATTAAAAATAAAAGCAATACTAAATCCAAGTCATTTGCCGCTTTTTCAATTAAAATGAAGAAACAATCATTTATTTCGAGTATATTTTATGAGAGGTAAATAAAATACGAACCGCAAACCGCAAATTATCGATCGAAAAAAAAATTGACTAATGATTTAGTTTGACTTGATTTCATATTGGAAAAAGCCCGACAATACTTTGAGTTGATTTAATTTTAATTAAAAAAAGTCAATCAAAAATCAAATCAATCCAGCATTATATATATAACTTTTAAAATTTATTTTATACATAATATTTTTATTATAATATAATTTATATATTTATCTTTAATTTCTCATAAATTTTTTGTTTTATATCTCATTGTACCGTGTATTAAGAAAGGAAAGACCAGGACAATCAATTATGTTATTGGTAGAAAATAATTTAATTATATAATTACTATATTTTTAAATATTGATAAATATAATAACTTTTTTATTTTTTATTTTTTTTTATCCTCGTAAATAGTTGAAAATTGAGATTTTTTTTTTGTATTTTGAAAAGAGCTAAGGAGATTAGGGTGCAAATTATTAAAAATGATAAGATAAGGTATAAGTCACAAAAAAAAACATACATTAAGGGTGCAAATCGTAAATTACTTATTTATTTTAGATGAAGAAAAAAATGCCAAAAATTTACTTATTTTAATAATCAGATCGAGTAAATGAAAAAAGAATATAGAAATCACAGGTGTATGTGCTTTTGTCATTTCCATAGAATTTATTTCCTTGGAATAGACTATTATTTAACTATAAAAATATCAAAAGTTTTTAATCACGTTTATTTCATTTTGCACTTAATCACACTTATTTCAGTTTGCATTTCTAATCACACTTATTTCATTTGTACTTATAAACAATCACTTTTTATCCTACAGAATTATTCTTTTTTATTTTTAATAGTCCACATTTCACAATTTTTTTAATTCTCGTGAAAAGTTAAATATCTTCAATTATTTTTTTTAAGAAAAGAAAAGGCTTGTGCGAACTCTGCTGAAATAATTCAAGTGAGATCCCTTTATAACGTATGGCCAATATGATACTACTTTTTATTAGGATAAAAAATTGGACATACCCAAATCACAATTATTAAAGCAAAAGTTACATCGATCAAAAAATTAAGATTCTTAGTTATTTATAAAATGATTTTTAGATTATTTTTTTTATGAATAAAAATAAAGATCTCTTTTTTTAAAATATATAAACTTGAAATAAAATATATTATAAATGACCTACAAAATGAATTTTCCATCATGTCCCTTAGAATAAGCAAAAAGTTAGATTATCAAAAATCCGCCACAGTCCTTAAAAATAAGTAAAAAATTACGTCATCAAAAACTCATCACACCCCTTAAAAATAAGCAAAAAATTAGGTCATCAAAGTTAGGTAAGCAACTAACATGAGTTGTAAACTTGTAGTGTAGTGCTGAGATTAAGAATGGGCACCAGATCAGAATGGAACCACCGGACCGGAATGAACCGGTACTGGACCGAACCAGGATAGTTTGACCGGGTTTTTGACCGGTACGGGGATGAACCGAATCGGAATTATCGGGATGGAAACTCGGTTCCGTCCCGTCCCACTATATACCGGGACAGAACCGAGACGGATCGGAATGGAATGGAATGGGATAAACGGGATGACACATATAGCTATTTCAAAAAATAATAATTTTTTTTGAGTTATTTTGAATTACGAAAATATGAATATTTTTTTTTATTTTTCTAAGTTTAATAGTTTATAAAGTGTTTAAGTTTTGAAATTTATAATGTTTATTTGTAATTTTACTTAAGTTTATTTTAAAGATATATTTTTTAAAATTTTTACTTATAAGTTTGTAAGTTAAGTTTAATAAAGTTATTATTATTTTTAAGTTTTTGAGTTTATGTTATAAGTTTTCAAGATTTGAATCTTTTAAAGTTTATAACTTATAACTTATAACTTGTAATTTAAGTAACTTAAGTTTGTAATTTGTTAAATTTATAAATTTTAAAGTTTTTAGGTTTATATTATTTGAAGTTGATGAATTAAGTTTGTAATGTTAAAAAATTAAATAAACAAAAAAGAAATGCTAATAAAAGTAAATTATGACAAAAAATTTAAAAAACCAATCCAATTTATTCAAATTTGTATTACAATTACAATTTTCTTTAAAAAAATTTCACGGACCGGATCTATATCGGGATGAACCGCGATGAACCAGTATCGGTATATCGGTACCAAATCATGATACTATCTCGTTTCGAGTACCGGTTCAATGTATTCCATTCCGTCCCGAATACTACCGGATCGGAATGGACCGGAACGGTAACTTGAACGAATCAAAATGGTACCGATATAACCCGGTCCGGTGCCCAACCTTAGCTGAGACTGCTCCACCATCTGAGATCGAAACTCCATACACAGGTGAAAAAATAAAAAAAAGGTTAGGTAAGCAAAGTTAAGTTGGGCATGACCTCAGCATTCAACAATTTGATCAATCCTAAAAAAAAAGTAAAACAAAAAAGTATAATTAAATCTTATATTGTTAAGAGCTAATTACATTATTTACCTACACTTTTTCAAATTACAAAAGTCCTTAAAAATTTATGAATTTCGGATACATCACTACACTTTCGGATACATCAGTAGACATCCGGATACATAGCCGAGGGATGTATTCGAGAGGGTATAGGATCCGGATACATATGAGAGGGATGTATCTGAGAAGGAGGGGAGAGATGTATCTGAGAGGGATAGAGATGTATCAACGAGCGGGAAGTGATGTATCCGAGAGGAGATTTTTAATTTTTTTTTAATGATAGAAAATTTTAGAGATTATGATAAAATAAGACGTGTATTTGAATAATTTTTTCAGTTAAAAAAAAGATAGAGCAGCCCAATCAATCATATGACAAAGATATTTTTAAAAAAGTGAGAAGACTCCAACTACTAATACGAAGACAAATTAAATTTTCCATCATGCCCCTTAAAAATAAGCAAAAAGTTAGATTATCAAAGATCCGTCACACTCCTTAAAAATAAGCAAAAAGTTACGTCATCAAAAACTCATCACACCCCTTAAAAATAAGCAAAAAATTAGGTCATCAAAGTTAGGTAAGCAGCTAACATGAGTTGTAGACTTGTAGTGTAGTGCTGAGACTGCTCCATCAACGAAGATCGAAATTCCATACACAAGTGAAAAAAGAAAAAAAAAGTTAGGTAAGCAAAGTAAAGTTGGGCATGACCTCAACATTCAGCAATTTGATCAATCATAAAAAAATATAAATAAGCACATAAAATAAATATAATTTACATAAATCTCATATTATTAAGAGCTAATTACATTATTTACCTACATTTTTTCAAATTACAAAAGTCCCTTAAATTGAGGATGACCATATAAGATTTTTGGTCATTTATTTTGTATATTGAGAATTGTTTGTTCACAACTCGCTCGCTTATGTTTGTTGCTCTCTCCTTCTAAAATGATCACCTCTACATATAGGTCTAGTGGAGGGTGTTTATTACTATGCTCTAGAATGTTCCTTTTAGAATATTTCCTAGACTTTTTTTCTCTAGAAAACTTATCCTACAGATCTTCCTTAAAATCTTTTACACCGATTCCTACGTCTCTCTCAACCTATAGTAATTTAGCTTGTATTTTTGTGAATTTGTACGTAAGACCAGCTGCCTCTTACTCTTGTTGTCCTACGGCCCATAAGTACCTCCCATAAAAAGAGCTTTGTCAACATGTCTTCTAAATCTTTCTACGGGTGTGTTCTACGACCTGTAGAACTTTGCACGATCCGTCTTTTCTTCTCGTGGTTTCAAGTACTGGAGTCTATTCTCTGATCTTTCCTTCGACTCGTACTTACAACTTGTAGAAGTTCCTATGGCTCGTAGTATGGTCTCGTCATTTTATACTTAGCCCCAAATTCCATTGCTACAATTCATGACTCATTCCTACGACTCATAGGAAAGTCTATGGCTCATAGGTTGAGTCGTCAAAACTCAAAAACTCTGTTATTTCAACCTTTTTCATTCCGACTAATCTAAAACCTATTTTCCTGCAAAATATAAGAAAAATACTATAATCTAATAACAAATGCTTAAGACACATGCAAAACACCAATTTTAATGAATTATAAGTACCGTTAATCCGCAGTACATCACCAACCACTTGGTTGCTTCTTTTGTTTAGGAGAAAGAAAACAACTTCAAACGTATGCACTCTTGTGAAATATTCCTAAAATTTAAAGACCCCCAAATATCCAAAAAGTTCCAGAGATGTCCATGAGAGTCGCCATGAGCAAAACCTCCAAATATCCCTCTCACGAATAAATTGCAACGTCGTTCCGATTACATGAAACATAGCTCTCCCAGTAGTATGGGGTAACTGTATTGCTCCTGTACTCTCGATGACATTAACATGCATTTCATCCATGTCTCCAATGTTATCATTTTTCACATTATGACTAGAATCGTCACTTCCATCTATAGTCATATTTCTGTTGGGTTTTAAAGGTGTGAACAGGAAATAAAGGGTTGTGACTCTCCTGAAGGGTTGTGACCTTTATGAAAGGTTGTGTCTTTTCTAAAGGGATGTGACCGTTGTAAAAGTTGTGCCTTTTCCAAAGGGTTGTGACCTTTCTGAAAGGTTGTCTTTTTTTCAAAGAGTTGTGACCTTTACCCTTTGTTGGCTATAAATAGAGAGGTTTTCTCTCATTTTTCAAAATCGAATTCTTCCCTTCTCTTGCATACATTTCTTACAAAATAAAATCGATCGATCGTGTCTGTGTGTGTGATTCGTTGCTGTCTTTTTGAGTTCGTTGA